>WHUZ01000240.1:0-20464 GCA_015179045.1 Kalaharituber pfeilii
AAGATAATCGGAGCAAAATTGCGTATTGCGGCAGGGATACAAAGTTGTATGTCTTACCGGGCCGTGAAAAAGCCCAACTTTCGCTGCCTAACCCTACCCTTTAGCTATGTAGACGCCAGCGAGTGCCTGGTCTGAGCGGTCAGTTTCATAATCGTCGGCAGGGATCGATCGAACTGTCGCAGTATGGGGCACTGATGAACTTGTCTTGGAGTTCCGTAAAAGCAGCTTGCTGCTCTGCCCCCTCTAAATAAAGGGTATGTCTCCGGTCAAGGCTTGTAAGCGGTCGGGTTGTAGCGGAGTAAATTAAATCGGCGGTAGTAGTTGAGGACGAATCGGCGGCAGCAGTTTACAAAGCCTAAAAAGGCTTGCACCTTCTTTTATCGGCTGTGGCCAGTCACGAATGGTAGAGAGTTTGAATGGGTGCATCTTAATCTCGAGGCCAACAATAAAATGACTAAGGAACATGGTTTCGTGCACATGGAACTCGCACCGCGAGCCCATGTTTGCTCAATCTTGGCAAGCACTTTTCCACTATCCTTTTATGGTCTCGTTCGGACTTGCCTTCATAGATTAAGAGTCCAGGTACCAAACAACTCTACCGATGCAAGTAGGGATCTCATCCATCATCTCTTCGAAGGAAGCAGGTGTGTTGATGAGTCCAAGAGGTATGACTGGGTACTTCGAATAAGCCGTTGGCTGTGTTTGACAGCCGCCGTTCATCGCCTGACTTAATTCACATGACGTTGTAGCTGTTATCGAGATCAAGTTTGGTAACCCATTTACCACTTTGGGTCTTTTTGAGGAGTTCCGACGTTAAGGGCAAAGGGTGTTTGTTCGGAGTGGTGAGTTCGTTTAGTGCCCTTATAATTAACGCATGGTCGGAGGGACCCATCTATCTTCCGAAAAAAAATGGTGAAGCTGCTTTTGACCTTGACCTTCTTATCTTCCCTGCTGGTAGGTGTTCGACGATATACCTCTAAAGAGCCTCATCTTCTTCCTAGGTACACTGGACCATGGGGAGGCTTCGCATATAAATTCTCGAAAGGGATTGCATGATCCCAGCTTTGGTGAGGAGGTAAGCGGCATACCTGTTCCTCAGAAAAAAACATTAACGTATCGCGAGTACTAGTGCTCGCGTGCATCAATCAACGAAATATCACCCTCTTCAAGGGGATCATCAGAAAAACCGAAAGCAACTCAATCGTGAGTGCAAGGACCATCAAACATGCTATGCAATAATGCATTCGCCGATATCCATAGCTTCGGCGTCAAAATCGAAACAAATTCCTTACTCCCTTGACGAGAGTTCAGAACAAAAGACGAAACAAAGTCAACAGAGACTTATCAGGCTTTCCCGAAACGCCATTGACTTGGACACAATCAATGATGCATCCGCCGATATCCATAACTTTGGCATCAAAATCGAAAACAAATTCCTTAACCGTCTGGCGGGAGTTCAGAACAGAAGGCGGAATAAAATTAACGAATGCCTTATCAGATTTTCTCGGAATGCCAATAGAAGGCACATAATCCCAAGCGGAGGAAACAGAATCGGGAACCGGGACGCCAGAAAACGAAAACGAAAGCGAAAACGAAAACGAAAACGAAAGATTCACAAGAATCTTGATCATCGCAGGTCTTACTTCGTGACCTCATCTTCAACTCCTTACCCAGTCTGCCAAGGAAACAATCGGCGCAGGGGCCGCACGGTCCACTATAGCCCTAACGGTCTTCCCAGTTTTGAATTTTACCTCGCAACTGAGAAGGTCGCTATGACGGGGACTCCTACACGCTGAGTAGGGTCCCCATCCACTCCAAGTTAGACAGTTCAGTGATCCTCTTGGATCCGTCGACGGCCTATAAGGTGGCCAGAATCTGTCTTCGTCTTCTTTGGGCTAGTCGAGAGAGTAGATTCGTGACTCCGGGGCGTTTTACTGCCCCTTTGTCTTCCTTCTTTGGCTTCGGTTGGGTTTCCACCACTTCTTTTCGCAGCATGACGTCATCTTGTACCTGATGCATCGGTTGCCTTTTCGTCTGAATCAGTTCTTCAGGTATGTCATCGCTCTTCTTGTTCTTCAGAGCTAGAGGTGGCTGTATCGTAGAGCTGCTGCTGACGGAGGTGATATTTGTCATGGTGGTGGAGGAAGTGAAACGCTTATTCCCAGGCTTTCCCGGGGTATCGGCAATGGAAACTTCCATTGGTTCCAGTTGCTTCGACAATCAGGATGACCCACTAGAAGGTTCCGGACATCTTCCGAATGCTGGCGGAGACGTCGGAAATGAGAACAGGGTCGGGGGTCTTTGCCACGTTGTTGAACTCGTTAGTCTCAATTAAGAAATCCTGCATCCTACCCTACTGCTTGCGTCCAAATATTTCGAGCAACCTCAGCAATGGCTGAGGAGTCCTGGAAGGTCATACGCAGTAGGGTGAGGGTCGTGGCATATCACGCTGAGGGGTTCCGACGGACAAAGGTGAGGGCAGGGCCCTTCAAGCGAGAGGTTTCATCATCGGCAGTGATTCGCGAACTCCTGATCCATCATTGGACCAGGAAGGAAAATTGTCAAGCTCTTTTTCATCCCCATCAAACTTTTCTGGAGGGGGGAATTTTCACAGGAGGCGGAGGAGGCGAGAAAGGCATCGAATCTCGGGATCGGCGGGAGCCACGAGGAGAGATACGAGAAGGAGGAAGGCCCCACGGCAATAACTGACTCATGGGGATAACGAGGAGGCAGAGGAGGAGAGAAAAGTCCCACGGCAGTGCTTGACTCGTGGGAAAAACGAAGAGGCGTAGGGTCTCGTACTCGACGAGAACCGCAAGGCAGGGCACGAGGAGGAGGAGGACCCGCACCATCAATACCCGGCGGAAGAGGTCCTCCGGGTTCAGGTTTTAGTGCGCCGTACGATTTACCGACTCGGGTCGGGGAACATTTGCAGGTTGCGGAGGAAACCGCACCATCAGTACCCGGCGGAGGGAATGCTTCGGAGGAGAGGGTGGTACATTACCTTGAAACGCTTGCTCGTCACGGAGGTTGGCGACATCTCCGGGGAGAGGTCCTTGAGGAAGAGGAGGCAGCGGATGAGCCTTCCGGTGCTGACATTGTGGAGGCGGGGTAGTAGGTGAAAGAGGAGCGGTGTAATATTACGCGCGTGAGGTGCTCGGTTCCGGTGGGCGCTGGAAGGGACCGGATGTAACGGCTACGGTGGGGAAAACGGCGGTGCCGGCGTCGTCCTGGAAATATGAATACGGCGGGTCGGAATGGCTACGGAGGTGTATACGGCGGACTGGAAGGGCAGCTACTCGGCGGGGAGCACGCAGCGGAGCGGAGCGATTCACGGGCGTAGTGAGGGAACGATAGGTTCAGAGTTATAGAGAAACTTAGGACACCGCTTGTATCTTGATTCTTCTAACTATGCTATCGCCAGCCGGCGCTTATATAGACTTCAGCGCAGCCATACATGAGTAGTCAACAAATGAATAATTGGCTGGCAACACGGCGATTCCTTATCAATGCCAATACCGTGGTAATAGGCATACGTAACGAAAACATGCAAAAATAGTACGGGACAAAGATAACGAATGTACTAATGCATGTGCGTATATAAATAAAGCTTCCGTAACTCGAGTGTATGCATCAAGCTGCATTCCGGATGACACACCCTTCCATAGTACTGCCCTATCGAAATGATGCGAGAATCAACAGCCAAGCCTAACGGGTGATCAGTCCGGTCAATCAGCGTTGGTCTTATGTTCGATTGCAGGGTCAGCATTTTCCCCTTGGTAGGTAAGTCTTCACCTTTAGCCGTGGCAGCTAATTAGTAGTGGAACCCTTGCCCCTTGCAACAGTGGTAGGCAAGTTTCTACCTTAGCCGTAACATCTTATTGTGAGTCTTATTGCGAGGTCTATTGTGAGTACCAAAGTAGCGAGTTATCCTACAAGTCCGTATTGTTGAAGATAAGAGCAGTTTGGTCTTGTAAATTGTCTGGTCTAGAAAGAAAGATCTTGTAGAAAGCGAGGTCAAAGAAGAGTCCCAAGAAGAGGTCAGTTGCGAGTCTGAGGTATGTGAGGTCTGTGTTGTCTGTCTGAATAATCTGTCTGATCTTTCTGAAGCGAATGGTGTGAATGATGCTGCTTGTATTGATACGTGTGCTGATAATGCATATGCTAATGTATGTGTTGATACATGTGCTGATGCTGCATATACTGGTAATCTGTGTGCTGATGATCTGTGTGCTGTTGATGCGTGTGCTGATAATGCCTTCAAGTCTAGCATTCCTGCTGTCTTTATATACCTATCTGGATCCACCAATTGCTCAATTCTCATAGTTAACCTGATGATAACGTAGTATATAAATATTGACATCATTTCTAAAGGTTGAAGCTGTAAAGATAGTTTGTATATAATAGAATCCATGATAGCTGGGCCGAAACTCAACTCAATTTTTAGTTTTACTACTATAAGCGAGCAGATAATGAAAGATATCCAAACTGATGATGCCATCATCGTATAAAGTCTTGTGAGTCCTAAGGGTTGTAGATAGTCAAATTTGCCAATAGGTCTTATTCTGCAGTCACAGCTCTCCAGTCGAAGGGACTAATGTGATAACGGCTCAACAGCATCCACTGTTTCGCATGGGTACTAGTATCTAGAGCTGGCAGAACGAAGCCTCAAGGGCAGCCTCAATAATCAAATATCAAGAAAAGAGTCTTCAATTGTCTTGTCTATGCGTGTCCATATCTGTCCATGTCTATATATCTTCATATATATCTGTCCATTGCTTGCTTTCTTGCCTGCTTCCACAGTCCTATCTACATACAATTTATAGACCACCTTTGCCTTCCAACTAAGCCTATACATACATATCTCGCTTCTTAATCATCATTTTCTTCCTATGTGTCATCATGTGGCCCTACTACTGAGTACCGCTCTGGCCCACATATGGCCTTATTCTTTCCATCGGTACCGTGGTTACCACCATACTGGTCTCTGCCCGTATATTGCTGCATATTCTCTTGTATCTATGATTCATCCAGAATCTTCTCCTACATTAGCTCGAAGTTTCACCCACACTAGTTTGTTCTTCTGCCAAGTTTCGGGACTCGTTTGATTCTCCTATACCTAGAATGTTCTTCTGCCAAGATTCCTGGGCTCTCTATAAAGGAGGCTCATCCCCACGTCCCTCTCTGCTCCTCACGTAACAACTTGTATCTACACTTAGACTGTATGTAATTCTGCATATATCTCTTTACATCATATAGCACCGACTGTCTCTACCTGCTGTGAACTCTGCTACCTCTCTGCCACCCGCTGCCTTCCTAGCATGCACTGCCTACCCTGTATCTCGACCCCGACACTGACCTGTTCTTTACACAGGTCCTAGTACTGAATTGTTTTTAGTATTCTGTAATGCAGCTCTCACTTCTCCTTCCACCCTCTCCCTCTCTCTCTCATTTTCCTCCCCCTCTGCTTCCTCCTTTGCCTTCTCCTCTCCCACCTCTTTGTCATATGATGGCAAGCTGGTGCTGCTAAGGGATATGACTGATTTAGAGTAATAGTAGTTTTGCAAGTGCTGAATAGCAGAAGCCTGACAAAGTTGATAGGAGAGGTTTGACAGGAGCAGTTCAGCAGTTCCAGTTCAATAGTGATAGCAGACTATAGTAAAAAGGCAGAGAAGACCAAGTACTGAATTAGATCTAGGGATTGATAAAAATAACAAGAATATATAGACTGCAAGGAACTATATGAGTCTATTAAGGAGACAAGACAATAGACAAGGAGAGAAGAAACTATTTATATGAGAGCAAGATAGAGCCTATATATATATGATAGATTTATTACTTAAGAAGCATAATACAAAGGTAGAAGCAGTGACAAGGGCAGAAGTAAGAACAAAGTGGTAAAAGCAGAGTTTTTATAGTAAGCAGGTGATACTAGTAGGCAGCGATACTAGCAGGTGGGCTATATTAGCAGGTAGGCTATACTAGTAGGCAAGTTGTACTGGCAGGTAGGCTATAGTAGCAGATGGACTAAACTAGTAGGCAGGCTATACTAGTAAGTGGGCTATACTAGCAAGTGGGCTATACTGGCAGACGGGCTATATTAGGAGGCTGGTTATACTGGCAGACAGGCTATACTAGCAAGTGTACTAAACTAGTAAACGAGTTATACTGGTACATAAGCTATACTGGCAGGTAGGCTATACTGGTAAGCAGGCTATACTGGCAGGTTGCTAGGTATATGTAGCTAGCCAGTTCTGTCAGTTTTGCCAGCTATTGGTAGGAGGCAGTCATGGCTTGCTGGCGGTCATAGCTTGCTGGTAGTAATGGCTTGCTGGCGGTCATAGCTTGCTGGTAGTAATGGCTTGCTAGCAGTTATGGCTTACTGGCAACCATGGCTTCCTGGTGGTCATGGCTTGCCAACAGTCATGGTTTGATATATGGAGACTGTAGGGTATGGGTTGTGACATTATTCCTCTCCTAGGTGCCGAACTCCTGTAAGGCTCAGTGTCAGTTGTAGCTTAAACTTATGAGTAGTTTTGAGTTGGGTAAGGCTATATACCTCTCTTGCATATATAGGTAACAGGTAGTAACAGGCATAAACAAGGCAGAGAAGTCAACAGCCGAGGTAGAGTTAGAGGTTTAATAAATAATGGTAGAGGCTAAGCTCTTGTAAAATAGAAAGTTCTATAGTCAATGGAAGAGGTTGCTAGAGGGAAAATAATATTAGGCTATAGAGTATATTAGAGTAAGCTGTTTACTAAGTAAGTAAGTACATTGTGAAATATAATTAAATATAAGTCACGAAGAATAAAGTAGTTAAGATAGTAAGAAAGTTTTATATCTATTAGGGTTGAGTTCTGAGTCCTTGTTCTTTTAACTCCAGTGGGTCAGGCCCCTATTTATATAAAATATAGTTCTTTGAAGCTGTTAACAAATTTAGCTCGAAAGGATTCTAAGAATCAAGCCAGATCCTGAAAAATACCAACCGATAGACTTTCTTTTTTACTAACACTTACAATAAATTCTAATACAGCAAATATGAGAACTTATAACCACTAATGCAAGCCTCTATCTAAAAATACTATTATAACTCCAATTGCTATGCAAAGACCAATACTAAAAATAGGAAAAGATTATTATATAAGTAAAGAATTAGTATAACAGGAACTACTAGAAGAGTTAGTAATCAAGATTACTAATCTTAGTAGCTACTTACTTCTTAACCAAGAAAGCTCTACTACCACTAGCCTGACGAGTATTGGGTTAGCTAAATACTCAACTAATAGGCCTTACAGTTGGTAGTATCTTTTAATGACACTTTAACAAGATAGTATTATAGCATGAGAATAATTATGCCTGTAATAAATCAAGCAAGAACTGATAAGAATATCATACTGACAGGAGAGGATCTTAAGAGAACTAGAGAGGATACTAAGAAGAGCAGAAAGGACTCTAAGAGGATCTAGTAAATATTAGCAGGATCTAAGAAAAATGCTAGAGGAACCTAAGCAGATGCTTGAAAAAACCAAAGTGGGACCAGAAAGAACTCTAAGGACTGTAAAGTATGTTAAAGAAACCTGATCTCATACTTGAAGAAATTCAAGAGGATATTAAATGAACTAGAAAAGATATTAAAAGGAGATTAAGAAAACCAGAGAGGACAGAAGGTACAACAGGGCTGATGGGGCTAATGAGGTACATTAGAGCTGACGGGACTGATAAAGGTATAACAGAGCTGATGGAACTAACGAAGGTACAGCAGAGCTAACAAGACTAATAAAGGTATAGCAGAGGTGATGGGACTGATGAAGGTAACTGAAAAAGGTATAGCAGAGCTACCAGAAGTGACACAGATACAGCAAAGCTGATGAGATTATAGTTAGGACTAACAAGAGTACAGTAGAAACTAATGAAGACATGGTAGAGGCTGATGAGAATAAAGTAAAGCAGGACTAGAGGGATACTGAGAGGACTAGAAGGATGCTGAGAGGATACTGTAAGGACTAGAAGGATGCTGAAAGGACTGAAGGGACACTGAAAGGACTTGAGGGACGCTGAAAGGACTAGCGAGACGTTGAAAGAACCAAAGAAATATTAAAAGGACTGAAGAGATGCTAACAGAACTGAATGAATTCTGAAAGGACTAGAGGGATACTAAAAGGACCTAAGAGGTACTAAAAGGACCTAAGGGGTACTAAAAGAACTTAAAGAAATGATGAGAAGGCATGGCAGGGACCGGCGAAAGCATGGTAGAAACTGACAAAGGTATAGTAGAAGCTATTTCGGATACAGTAGGAACTGGAAAGGGCAAAGCAAGAGTCGGGAAAGTATCTCAGTGGGATACTAAAAGGACAGAGAGAAAGCTGAAAATTTCAGGTAAAAATTTAAGTAGTGATTCGAGTGAATATTGGCATTCTCAGTATTTATCCCTTCCTTTCAAGAGAGGTCTCCTGACCTCATTATGATTAAGATGAAAGAATAAGACAAAACCTATAAGGGAGAGGAGAGGAGCAGGAGTGAGATAGGGTATAAAGACAGAAATAAGACAAGGATGAGAAAGCAATCCAGGTTATAGAAGGTTATAGAACTAGAAAGTGAGGCTGAGGACTAGGAGAGAGAGAAAGTGGAGGAACAATGCAGAAAGGCTGACAAACAAGACAGGAATGAGATACTGATAAGAAGCAATAAAAGTAGAATAAGACTATTAATAAGCACTTAGAGGGACTAGATCATGCATTGAGGTCATGGATGTATACTATAGAGTAAGGCTGAAAATAAGGTCAAGGTATATAAATGAGGAAAAAAACAAAGAAGCAAAATCAAGAAATGGGATCAGATACAGAAACTATAGCATAGCTCTAAGGCTGCCCAAGGTAACTATATATTAATAATATATATCGAACCTATCAAAGAACAATGGAAAGGAGACTGAAATAGGATATATACTATAACTGTAAGGCTAGAGAATAGCAGGACAGAATCGGTAGAACAGAATAGTAGGACAGAATAGCAGCAGAACAGAATGGTAAGACAGGATAATAGAATAGCTGGATAGGACAGTAGGAAAGCTAGATGGTATAGTAGGACAGGACAGCAGAACAACTAGACAGAATAGTAGGATAGCTAGACATGATGGCAGGAAAGCTAGACAAGATGGCAAGATAGCAGGATAGCTGAAAGAATGGTGTGGTGGTAACTACGGTACCAATCAAAAGAATAAGGCCATACATGGGCCGGAGCAGTACTTAGCAGTAGGGCCACATGATGACATATGTGTAGGATAAGGAAGAAAATTATGATTAAGAAGTGAGATATGTATGTATAAACTCAGTTAGAAGGTGAAGACAGTCTATGAATTGTACGTAGATAGGACTGTGGAAGCAAGAAAGAAGCAATGGACAGATATACACAGAGATATACAGACATAGATAGATATGAACATGTATAGACAAGACAATTAAAGACTCTTTTCTTAACATTTGATTATTGAGACCGCCCTTGAGGCTTTATTCTGCCAGCTCTAGATACCAGTATCTGTGCGAAACAGTGGATGCTGTTGAGCTATTATGATATTACTCTCTTCGACCAGAGAGCTGTGACTGTAGAATAAGACCTATTAGCAAATCTGACTATCTACAACCCTCAGAACTCGTAAGAGTTTATATAATGATGGTATCATTGGTTTGGATACCTTTCATTGTCTGCTCGCTTATAGTAGTAAAACTAAAAATTAAGTTAAGTTTCAGCCCAGCTATCATAGATTCTATCATATCCAAACTACCTCTACAGCTTCAACCTTTAGAAATAATGTCAATATTTATATGCTACGTTGTCATCAGGTTAACTATAAGAATTAAGCAATTGATGGATCTAGACAGGTATATAAAGACAGCAAGAATGCCAGACTTGAAGGCATCATTAGCACACGCATCAATACATGCATCATTTGCAGCAGTATTCACTTCAGACAGATCAGACAGATCATTCAGACAGACAATGCAGACCTCATATATAGCAGACTCGCAATTGACCTCTTCTTCGAACTCTTCTTTAACCTCTCACCTCTCGACAAGACCTTTCTTTCTAGACCAGACAATTCACAAGACCAAACCGCTTTTATCTTCAGCAACACAGACTCTTAGGATGACTCACCGCTTTCGCAATAGACTACGCAACAGACCTCGCAATACAACTCACAATAAGACAACTTATAGAAAACGATTTCAGCATACTCAGCAAGAGTTCTTTCCGCAACAGAATCAATTACTTATAGCTATCAGTAGTTTAATAGCAACAATGGCTAGTTTAGGACCATCTACATCATCCAGCTCAAGTATAAGTACAGCCATACTCACAGGGAAGGATAAGGCCCTACAGGTAATGCTGCCAGCAATTCTGAATGGCTCAGGTATTTACTTCTACCTACTCGCACATCAAACCAGCACTCCACACTTTGATAGCAATGATATTATTGACTTTATTAGGATTTGGGAAGAAATAACTGCACATTGGAGTAGTGAATTCAAGATTAAGAAGCTTCCCTTGTACTGTGAGAGGCTTATTAGCAAATATGTTAAGACTATAGCAAGCTATATAGAAGACTCTTGGGATTAGTTTAAGAAAGACCTATTAGAGGAATTTTGTGAAGATGATGGAGAGCAACAAAAGTACATAGAGACATATTTGCAGGATCTTTCCAGGGCAATGCGTGAGCACCAGAATCCAACAACAGTAATCTTTAGGGTATTCATTCTAGATTTCATGGAATGATCTGAGTTTTTGGTATCTAAGTAGCTTCTAAGTACACATAATAGAGTAATACTTTTTCTACAAGTATTTTCAGACAAAATTGATAACAAGCTATACAAGAAATGTGATATTAATATTGAAGATCTAGCAACAATGGCTACTATATGAAGTGATCTTGAAAAGGAGGCTATTCGCATCTGCACTAAGGAAGACTCGCAAATGAAAAAGCTATAGAAGAAAAAGCAGCCTATGATACAGACAGAGCCAGTTAGACTATAGCAGCAACAACCACAGCAATCACAGAAACCGCAGCAATACTACAGAGCACCTAGTACCTCAGAGTATAACAAAGATATTGAAAATCTTACCAAAATGATAAAAGAATTGAAGGTCCAGCACCTTGAAGCTCAAAAACGAGTTGATGCATAAATAGCAAAAATGAAATTGATGGCCGCAACTAAGTCATACTACTCATCAAATTAATATGGCAACTGGAAACATCCAGTATCGAATAGGACTAATCTTAGAGGATGCTACTGGGATAGTGGTATGCACAATTGAGAGACATGTGAAGACTTGGGCAAGGCACTATCCAGAAGAGATGTTCATAGGAAAGGTTCTATACTCTACCTCAGCCAAGAAGGTGTAGGGGACTCAGTTAGGGTACCTATTCCAATGAAAAAGGATAGTATGGTTAAATGGTAGAAAGATTGGGTTGCTACACAACTTCACAAGGAGTCTGAGATATTTAAGTCAGTAGGATGTATTACACTCTTGGATGAGAGGGTAGAAAAAATCAATAGTGAAAAAGTCATTTATCAGACTGCTAGGCAGAATGCTAGTCGGCAGGAGGAAGATCTTGAAGGAAAACAAGACTGGCAGTTGCATGATGAGGGCCATCATACACGAAATTAGAGATGATAGCCATACAAAATACGCATGCAATCACCTTCTCTAGACACGATTACAGTATACCCTAGGCATATGAGAGAAGACAGAAATGACGATCATCATGAGACTGCTATGGAAGACACAGATAATGAGACGAGACCTTGTCAATACAATGAACAGCAATATCATCAAGAAAACTTTGATACAGTAGTATCAGGCATAATAAATCAGGAGATACTATCAGTCTCATCAGGTAAGATGCAACGATGGTTTAAAGACAAGACGATTTCGCCACTTCCAGAAGCCAAGGGAAACATAGATACCTATGTTAACATTGCTCAGACAGACTTGCTAAAGCTATATGCATATGTAGTACCTCGATGCAAGAGCACAATTGAAGAACGCACCTTTGATATATTGATTGACTCAGGATCAGAGCTTTATTTAATATCAATGGAAGCATATGAGCAGCTGAATCTCCCCATGGACATGGAAACAAATTGGGTAATTGGGTCAACAAACTCACACAAAACCAAAGCATATGGCATATGCCATGATGTGCCAATAGTGGTAGGAGGGATTGAAGCTAGATGCAGAGTATTTGTTATGAAAGGACTTTCATAAGAAGTCATTCTTGGGAGACCATGGGAGCAGCTAATATGAGCTAAGCATGACAACAGAGATAATAGCAGCTGCTATACTACTATCTATAATAAACAGAGAAATTCGGCAATGTTTTGTTTAATGAAAGTGAAGTATAAGTATAATCATAGCAAGGCTAACTAACCAATGGTGGGAAAAGCAAGCAGTCAGTAATGAACCTAACTATTGTTGACTATCAGAAGGATTGTCTGAGAATTCAGGTTGAGAAGCAGTATAGGATAAAACCTAAAGGAAATAAAAATTGGGAGAAGCACCAGAAGCGAAAGGGAATTGGAATATGGTGGGTGTATTAATCTTTGACATTGACTAGGCTTTTGTTGTTCTTTGTTTTATAGCTTGGTTTTTCTTCTTGGTTTGTTAGTTCAAATGCAGAGGGCTGCTGTTCTAAGAGAGAGGGGTAGTATGTGGTGGTAACCATGGTACCGATAGAAAGAATAAGGCCATATACGTGCCGGAGCAGTACTCAGCAGTAGGGCTACATGATGACACATGCGTAGAATAAGGAAGAAAATTATGCTTAAGAAGCGAGATATGTATGTATAGGCTCAGTTGGAAGGCAAAGACGGTCTATAAATTGTACGTAAATAGGACTATGGAAGCAAGAAAGAAGCAATAGACAGCTATATATAGAGATATATAGACATAGACAGATATGGACATGCACAGACAAGACAATTGAAGACTTTTTTCTTGACATTTGATTATTGAGGCTGTTCTTGAGGCTTCGTTCTACCAGCTCTAGATACCGGTACTCATGCGAAATAGTGGATACTATTGGACCATCATCATAATAGTAGGACAGCTAGATAGAATAGCGAGATAGCTGGACAGGATAGCAGGACAAGGTATTCAGAGTAATGACCGGAAATGGAAGAACAAAAAGTTTAAAAGTTCAAAAGACTCAAGAGGCCAGAAGGCCTAAAGTTCAAGAGTTCTAAGGGAGTTTAGAAAGTTCAGAAGACTCAAGAGGCCAGAAGGCCTAGAGTTTAAGAGTTCATGGAGTTCAGAATATTTAGAAGACTCAGGAGTCCAAGTCTTCTAAAGCTCAAGAGTTTGAGGGTTCAGGGATCCAAGTAGGCCAAAAATTAAGAGTTCAGACAGTATAGGAGGTTCAGAAGGTTTAGAAAACTCAGGAGGCCAGAAGGTCTATAGTTCAAGAGTTTAGAAGAGTTCAGAAGACTTAGAAGTCTAGGTCCTCTAGAGCTTAAGAGTTCAAGAGTTCAGAAATCTAAGCAGGCTAGAGATTAGGAGTTTAGAGAGTTCAGAAGGCTTAGGAGGTTCTGGAGGTTCAGAAGACTTAGGAGTCTAGATCCTCTAGAGCTTAAGAGTTTAAGAGTTCAGGATATTTAGAAGATTAAGGAATCCAAGCAGGCAGGAATTCAAAAGTTCAGAGAGTTCAAGGATTTGGGCAGGCTGGAAATTAAGAGTTCAGAGAGTTCAGGAGGTTGACAAGGTTCATGAACCTAGAGAAGCTAGAATTTCGAGGGTTTAGAGTATTTGAGAAGTTCGGGAATTCAGGCCAGCTGAAATTTGAGACTTTTAGAGCTGCAAATAACTAAAAAGAAGCTTGTAGTTCCAGACTTCAAGCAGAGGCTGTAAATGAAGGCTGTAGAATCAAGAGCTTGAAATAAAGAATAAATAGGAACTAGTGCTATAGAATAAGAACTAGGAAATAAGTTTATGAATTAGAAGATTGGCCATACCAGTTAGCAATTATTGGTCTATTGTAGTATCATATGGCAGCAAGCTAGAGCTATTAAGGGATATGACTGGTTTAGAGTAACAGTAGTTTTACAAGTGCTAAATGGTAGAAGCTTGACAAATGTGATAGGAGAGGTTTGATAGGAGTAGTTTAGCAGTTCCAGTTCAATGGTGATAGTAGGCTATAGTGAAAAGGCAAAGAAGACCAAGTACTAAATTAAATCTAGAGATTGACAAAAATAACAAGAACATATAGACTGTGAAGAACTATATAGGTCTATTAAGGAGACAAGATAACAGACAAGGAGAAAAAGAACTATTTATATAAAGGTAAGATAGAGCCTATATAGGTTTATTACTTAAGAAGTATAATCCAAAGGTAAAAGCAGTGACGAGAGCAGAAGTAAGAACAGAGTTGTGAAGATAGGGTTTTCATAATAGGTGGGTGATATTGATAGATAGCAATACTAGCAAATGGGCTGTACTGGTAGGCGAGCTACACTAGCAGGCAAGTTGTGCTAGCAGGTAAGCTATACTAGTAGGCAGACTAAACTAGTAGGCGGGCTGTACTAGCAGGCAGGCTATACTAGCAGGCAGGCTATACTAGTAGGTGAGCTATACTAACAAGCTGGTTATACTAGTAGACAGGCTATACTAGCAGGTGGACTAAACTAGTAGTTGGGCTATACTTGTAGGTAGGCTATACTGGTAGGTGGGCTGTACTAGCAGATGGGCTATACTGGTAGATTGCTAGCTACATATAGCTAGCCAGTTCTGTGAGCTTGCCAGCTGGTAGTAGGAGGCAGTCATAGCTTGGCAGCAGTCATAGCTTGTTAGTGGTAATAGCTTGCCAGCAGTTATAGCTTGCTAGTGGTCATGGCTTAGCAGCGATTATAGCTTGATATGCAGAGACTGTAGAGTATGGGCTGTGACACTCTTGCTCCTCCCAGTCCTCCTCTCCTACCTCCTCCTTCTCCACTTCTGCCTTCACCTCTTACCTCCATATAAAATTCCTCTCCAATAGTGTCCTTACTTTCTCTCTATCCTACTCCAACTCCCTCCCCTCCTTATTTTTCAACTTTCCTATCTTTTCCATTCCTCCGAAAAAGTCCTTTGCTATCCTCACTACCCTCTACGGGTCCCTATACCCTTCCTCTTATCTGAACCCCTCCAGTACTTCTTCTTCTCCTCTCGAATCTTCCACTTCATCCTTTTCACTACTGCTTTCTATCCTCTTATTACTATTATGAACCATAAAGTAAAGTGCATATTGGGAGCTTTCAGAAAGTTATCTGTCAATTACTGGATATTCCAACATGCAAAGCCAAGTATTTAGTATTATAATGCAGTATAAAAGTATATATATGTTAGGATGTTAGAAATAATTTATAAAGTATTAGAATACTAGAAATAATTCATGAGCTGTTAGGATACCAGACATAATTTATAAGGCATTAGAAAATACTAATATATAAGATGTATCTAATTGTCATGATACTATGCTTGTATATCAGGACGTATTTTTGTTGTTGCTAATAAGTTAGGATTTTGATAATGAAGAGGAGCTAGAATTCAATCTAAAGGAATCTTAATAAGATTCTGAGGTAGAAATTAACTCTTATAACTCAGTTCAATAACAATATCATAGAGGTTGACATAGTCAATAGAGAGTCTATGATATCTTAATAAGGTAATTATTACTAGAACAGTCACTCTGTCAGTAGTATAACACTATTAGGAAATAATAGTAAGCACTAAGCAGAAAGTATAGGATTGATCAGGACAGGATGCTATCAGTCACCTACAGCTTGTCAGAGTAAGCTACTATAGGGCCCTAATTAGAAATGCTACTCCATTATCTCTAAAAGAGATAACTAGGTTAGGTTTAGTGCTAGTAGGAGCTGATAAGTCTCAAACCTGATAGGTAACGGACCAGACTATGTATCCAGTAGATTGGAATAAGGTCTCAGTCTCCATAGAAAGCTACTGTCAGAAAGGGCACTTAGAATGGGATCCAGTAAGAGTATTTAACTTGAGCTGGATGGCCCACCCTGACAGAAGAACTATTATCAGTGAAAGCTGTAACACTTCTGCTTAAAGTTATTTCTGTATAAGAATATATTATAAGTTTTTTATTCACATAATCGGCTATGACAAAGTACCCCTGTTAGACTATAACTTTAAGTTATTACCTCTACAGCTATTACTATGGAACTTCTCACAATCGAATGGCATCCAAAAGCCCTTCCTATTGCAGATACAGCAAAGATCCTAATTATTTGAGAACCCTATGCAGTCGTTAGCAAGCTTCTGAATATTCCCTTCGAAAAGTTTTAGAAAATTTCTCTAGTTAATCTTACAGAATTCTGGAAATGGTTTCCCGAATCCCTAACCAATATTATTAATGCAGAGCTCGCAGTTATCCAAGTACAGTCACTACAGTTTCAGGAAGAAATGTATATACAAATAATATTTATATAGAAAGCTACTATGTATATGATACGAACTATTTATGAGTGTCAATAATCTATCTTAGACAGTATAAAACAAACAATTATCCTTTCACAAACTACTAAAATAGATTGGGAATGGATAATACCAGCTATCGTAATAACCAAGTTGGAAACTAATTTCAAGCAAGCAATAGACCAAGAGAAGTATACTCTTGGAGAAGAAGGCAGTGATGATCAATGTACAGCAGCTGACAGGCAGAGACAAGGAGGATCCATCTTACCTCTACTATCAGAATCTAGTCTAGGAGGCTTAGACAGACAATGTGCATCTAGTTTTGTGGGAGAAGGACTCCTTCCTCCTCCAACAAGAAGTCAAAAAAAATCTGGAGCAGGAAGTAGCCTCTCTAGTTCTAACTCTGAGGAAGAAGAGAAAGGGAAAAAGAGGAAGAAAAAGAGAAAGAGAAAAAAGCATACTACATCAGAATTAATGGAGGAATTCTTTGCACAATTCCTCAAAATAATGCCTAAGCAGAAGGAGACTTCAGAGACTCTAAAACTACAACCCTATAAGGGTGATCCTGAGGACCTAGAGCAGTTCTTATGGCAGTTGGAAAATGTATAGGTATTGAAAGAACGTAAGTATAGGAAAGATATCACTAAGATTTAATATACTGCGAACCTTCTCCAGTGTAATACCACTGACAAGCATAGAGATCCTGTACAATAGTATAAATCCTGCTACCCAAAAATTGATATCAATACAGCTCACCATCTACTTAGACAACAAAATACCAACCTTAACCCAAAATGGTACAAATTGACTACATTCTGTGAAGCCCTCTACTTCTCCTTTGCAATACGAGTAGAGAGAAAACAAGTCATCACCCAATGGTCTGAGTTGAAGTATACTAACTTAATTAATGACTTTCTTGACTGTCTTACGAACTTTATATGACAAACTAGATATAATGAGGAAATTGTGAAGGACAAAATGGTATGAGGATTAAATAGGAAAGTTGGACTTATATGGGCATAAACCACCTACAAACCGTATAGTCTAGGTGAGTAAATAGCTCTTCTCCAGAATATTGGACATAATCTGGAGAGATTCAAGTTCCTTCTTCAGTCTAAAGAAAAGTCTGAGGATAAGAAGACTAAGAAGTCAAAAAACTCCTCTAACTACAAGTCTAAGGGAAAGAAGAAACAAGAAAACAAGAACTCGGACTTCAAGTCTAAGGATGCTGAACTCAAGGGCATCTCTAGTGAGATGTAAAGAACGGGTCAGGGCCGGGGTCGAGATACAGGGTAGGCAGCGCGTGCCAGGGAGGCAGCGGGTGCCAGGGAGGCAGCGGGTGCCAGGGAGGCAGCGGGTGCCAGGGAGGCAGCGGGTGCCAGGGAGGCAGCGGAGTTCACGGCGGGTAGAGACAGTCGGCGCTATATGATTTAGAGAGATGTATGCAGAATTACGTACAGCCTGAGTGTGGATACAAGTTGTTACGTGAGGAGCAGAGAGGGACGTGGGGATGAGCCTCCTTTATGGAGAGCCCAGGAATCTTGGCAGAAGAACCTTCTAGATACAAGAGAATCAAACGAGCCCAGAAACTTGGCAGAAGAACAAACTAGCGCGGGAGAAACTTCGAGCTAATGCAGGAGAACATTCTGGACGAATCATGGATACAAGAGAAAATGCAGGAACATACGGGCAGCGACCGGGATGCAAGCGGCTGCTGTGCGTAAGGACTCGGGGCGGGCGGCGAGGGTCGGAGCTTTCAGGCACTGCCGCTACGCGGCGGCTCGGCAGGAGTTCGGGCTGTGGCAGGGAATATGCAGGAACATACGGGCAGCGACCGGGATGCAAGCGGCTGCTGTGCGTAAGGACTCAGGGCGGGCGGCGAGGGTCGGAGCTTTCTGGTACTGCCGCTACGCGGCGGCTCGGCAGGAGTTCGGGCTGTGGCAGGGAATATGCAGGAACATACGGGCAGCGACCGGGATGCAAGCGGCTGCTGTGCGTAAGGACTCAGGGCGGGCGGCGAGGGTCGGGGCTTTCAGGTACTGCCGCTACGCGGCGGCTCGGCAGGAGTTCGGGCTGTGGCAGGGTCTCGGGGCCTCGGGTCTCGCGTGTCACGTGCGGGAGGAGTATTTCGGCCGTGGTGGAGGTTGGTTCGTTACAGTAGCCTCTCTTCTAAAGGGAGAGCTCCAGCGAACATCAGGGTCGAGGTACTGGGGTACTAGGTCTTCGTATGTGCTACTCGTCTCGGTGGGGGTCGTGGTCGAGGTTTTGCAGGGTAGGAGTCGTGGAAACGTTGGACCAACAAGGGGGCGTTAGCACACAACTCTGCAGGTTCCCAGGTGGGGTGGTCGTAACCAGTCCAGCGAACGAGGTATTCCAGCTTGTTGTACCTTCGGCGGGAGTCAAGGATTTCTTCAACTTCGTACTCCTCTTCGTCTTCGACAATGACGGGGGGTGGCGGTTCTTGGGTCTGGCCAGGGAGGGGGTCGGTGGCGACAGGTTCAAGCAGGGAGGTGTGAAACACGGGATGGACCTTCATTGAGGGGGGGAGTTCGAGCCTAAACGCATGGGAGGAGATCTTCTCTTGGATCTTGAACCTTCCCAATCTCTTATAGTCAAGCTTTCCAGAGGGTCGCGTGGTACGCAGGTTTCGTCGAAGTAACCAGACCTCATCACCGACGTCATACTTGGGTGCGGGCAGGCGATGCCGGTCAGAGTTTTCAGCCTGTACAGCTTGTGCCCACTTGATTTCAGTTCGCAGGTACTCCTCAAGGGCCTGTAGGCGGTCAGCATACTCCTGAAGGACCGGAAGGCTGGGTAACTTGGTGTTGGGCTTGGGGAGCAGGGTGTAGCGCGGATGGTAGCCATAATTGGCGAAGAAGGGGGTTACTCCCGTGGTTGAGGACAGGGTATTGTTGTATGCGAATTCGGCCAAGGTGAGAAGGTCAGCCCAGTTGTCCTGTTGGTAGTTGCAGTATCCCCGCAGGTACTGTTCCAGGATCGCGTTGACTCGCTCGGTTTGTCCATCGGTCTGGGGGTGGAAGCTGGTTGAGAGTTTCTGTTGGATTCCGAGAAGTTCGCAGAGGGTTCTGGAGAATTCGGAGGTGAACTGGGTACCTCTATCGGAGACAATGGATTCTGGCAAGCCATGTAATCTGAACACGTGATCAAAAAAGAGCTGGGCGGTATCCTTGGAGTTGGCATCGGACCGGGTAGCGAGGTAATGCGCCATTTTCGTGAGGCGGTCCACCACAACTAAGATCGCATCCTTACCATTAGACTCAGGCAGTCCGGTGATGAAGTCCATGGACAGGGAATTCCACCTTCGTTGAGGTATTTCTAAGGGTTTCAGGAGTCCGTAGGGTGCATGGCGAACAGGTTTGATACGGGAGCAGGTATCACAGTTCCGGATGTAGCGGGCTATGGTTGTACGCATGCCAGGCCAGTAGTAGTTTCGGGACAAAATCTCATATGTCGAAGCTTGCCTGGGTGTCCTGCTGCGGGGTGGTCGTGACAGTACGAATAATCTTGGTTCGTAGTTCGAGGTTGTCAGGGATGTATACCAGTCCGTAGATGTATAAGACACCGTCCTTGAAGTCGCATTCTCCCAGAGGGACCTTAGGATGTCGTTTTTCTCCTTTTTCTAGTGCCTTCCGTATGTCCTGGGCGAAGGAGTCGGTTTGGTCAGGGTCTGGATCACGGCTTCATGACTAATTACCATAGCGTTCAAGGAGAGGGAGGAGAATTTTTCGCCTGGGATGACTTCTTGTATTGGCCTAGCACGATTATCCCCTTCCTTAGGGAGATCTCCAGATCGTCTTGTGAGTGCATCAGCCTTCCCATTCTTATCTCCGGGCCGGAACGTAATCCTAAAGTCGTATTGGGCGAGCTCTCCTGCCCATCGGGCTTGGCGACGGTTTAACAGGTCTTGGACTTAAACGTCTCTAGGTTATGGTGGTCGGTAATGATGGTGAATGGCTGCGGTAGTGCATGTAGG
>WHUZ01000241.1:0-20388 GCA_015179045.1 Kalaharituber pfeilii
GTGTATGGTGGAGCTATATATAGAGAGTTAGTTTAGCCTATCTCTGACCTATGAAGCCTTGCCTAGAGATCCTACTATAGCTATGTGTTACAAGTAGGGTTATGTGATTAAAAAAAAAAAAAAAAAATTATGCTTCCAAAGTATGCTTATGCTATGAAAGTGCATTGCTATTATATCTCATCATACTAAGAAACCATAAAGCAACTGTAGCTCCATAGTTTCTTAGCATAGATACTATAAAAAAATTCATAATGATAATGATATAGCAATGTGATCTTTTACGATTTGCAACGTAAGGCAATCAACCTATTACATTGGATGCTATACCTAATAACTATTTTACTCAATGCTATCAGATCCTTTAAAATGCTACATGATGCCTGATTTATTCTCTGAACTAATTACATTTCATCTACTTTGATATATATCCTACTACTTAATACTATTAGATCCTTTAAAATGCTATATAATGTAAATTTATTGTTCAAACTAATTACATTTCATTTGCCTAATATATGTCCTACCAAGTAGCCAAATCTATTCGATTATTATTATATACACTATGAGTCTGGCTCTATTGGGATTAGATAAGCTATTCTAGAGATACTATAAATGGGTATTACCTGCTTGTTCACTGATATCAGCATATAGACTTTAGGCATACCTTCAAGACCTTCATATCTCTCTTTCCTGACATATTAAAAGAACTCCAACTTTGTATTCGGAAGAACAGGGGAGTGTTTTTTGATAAATCTCAATGGAAGGGGAAGCAGAAGTCCAACTTGCAGTGTCTGAGGATATATTCTCTAAGTTATCTTCCTTATTAGTAGGAAAAAGATTATTGAAGTGAATTTCCTCAAAATATGAGCCGTCATCTATAGAGGTTTTCAGGATTGTGAGATTCCAAGTCAGAATAGGCTGAATAGATTTATTGAATCACGTGTTAGTCTATTTTCAACCTCCCTATCTCTTTTCTTGACTTTGGTATTTTTTGACAAATTTAGAGTATTAGAATATTATCACTTATGTGCAAAGATATTTATTCACTCAGATGTAAGCTTCTATCTATATTCAGGATGTTTCTTATGCAAGTGTTCCATATAAGTACCAGCATGGCTATGAAGCTTAGAACAATATGGACAATAGGTTTTAGTAGTATTTATTTCTAGATAAAGAGTTTAGTCAAGAAGGGCTATAATGAAGGTGAAAAACCCATACTATCAGGTAGTGGACTTTTTACATTAGTTGTAGAATTTGTATACAAAGTGCTTCATGAGAGTATAGGTTAAGTTTTCTGAAAGATTAAAGTAGAAAACTTTGGTCTTTTTTTTTTTAGCCAAATTAAGCATAAAAAATCAGCAGAAAATTTTTCTTGTGCTGGACTCTCTAGCCTAAGCTTTAGAGAGGCAGTATATAATTATTAGGCAAGCTTTGCCGAGATCAGAACCTAACATAGTACCTAAACTACTTGAGCATAGTTCAAAGGTCCATACATATATATTAGGAGTGAATTCCAGCATTCTGATCCTAATCTAATGCTTTAGATCCAGTATCTTCTAGAATATATCCTGAGGTAAGTATGATCCAGTGTGGCAATTAGATGTCTTTCAGAATACATCCGAAGGCAAGTGCATTCTAGCATGACATTATAATTCAGTTCCAGTACAGTATGATAATTCAGGCATATTTTAGTACAGGATGCCTATTGGATTAAACTAAGATCAAGATCTATATAGTTCTTATGTCAGAATGTTAGATATAGATCATTAATTCAGGTAATGGCTATAATGGTCTGGGGTCTATAAAATAGATAGAGTTGTTGCTTTATTCTATATATTTAGAATAGCTATAAGAATTCAAGATAAATATTACCAGAATCCATATTTTTGTATACTCTAAAATAAGTAAACAATTAGTTGTTCTATCTACCTACAAGGCAATTCTCAAGTGCGTATCAGAACCAAACTATACTTATTCTAGGTTCTGCAATAACTTTTGAAAAGAACTCTAGGTATATAATCTAACATTAAGCATGACAGTACTTCAATTTTGATTTACAGTATTTATATTATGCAATAGAGGTAATTACTCCTTTGAGTTATTTCTGAAAGAGGGCTAAATATCTGATGTATCAATTATCTGACCCTATATGACAGGAAAAATAGTTACCAAAAAGGACGAAATATTTAACTCCAAGGTACTATTAAGATAGGGAGATAAGGATATAGAATATACCATATAAAGAGGTGCTCTAAAAAACTATTATATCACTAATAATATTACAGGTAAGTGATAAGCAAGAAAAAATAAATGAAAGAAATTCGATAATAAAGCCAAGAGAATGGTTGAATTCAAAAGATCTACTAAAACTCTCTTGGTATGTAATGACATATGAAGTATTTAAAGCCCTTCTCATTAATGTATATATGCAAGAAAAGATAGGAGACTGAACAAAAGCTGCAACTTACTATCACTAAATAGCAGCTAGATAATGCTATTACTGCTAGCAATATACTTAATAGTATTAGGGAAGAATTATTAGATATTAGAAAGAAGATTCCAATGAAAGTCTTCATCTATGATCTCCAGGTTTAGGAGTGTTATTTAGGTAGTAATAATATGCTCCGGTAAGAAACCTGTCCTATAAAAGTTGTTTTTACCCTGAAAATATAGAGTTTGCAGGAAGTAGTTACCGTAATTTGAAAGTAGGTTCCAGTAGAAAGGTTTCTCCATGCTATCTATAGGATAACTACAAAGCCCTATATGAATGTGAGTATGCTGGAAACTAACATTATACATCTACTTTCTGATACTGAACTAGAGGTACTCCTCGAGAGTACTAATTATAAGCCTATCTATCTCTTAGTAGTACTTAATATGGCCACCCATGAAGACACACCAGACTCTGAGGAAATCAGGTATTTTAACAAGGATGAATAGGATATTGAGAGCAATATATATAAGGATCCAGCAGAGGACTCCAATGTCCATTAGGTTTTGGCTTGAGCTAGTGGGGAGGTAGGAAAGGTGGAATTTGAATCTCAACTAGATAATGGTAATACCTAAGAAGCTGCAGAAATGGCAGCTAGGATTGCTGTACTCAACTATTAGAAGCAGGCAAAGGGAGTCATTTGAGATTATATGATAAGTTGTTCCTTATTAGTTTTTTAGTTTTACATTTATTGATTTATACGAAATAAAATGTATAGGATAGACCATTGAGAATTACTTCATAATTACTTTAGAGTAAAGGAAATATCACATGAGAGAGATCCAATACTATAGATAGGCTTAGTGACCAGCTGAGTTGTTTCATATTGAATGTCTTGATTCTAGAATTTGTTATTTTTATCTTTCTTTTTTATTCCCTTTCACTATTTTCTCCTATATTCTTACTTTGACCTATAACTGAAAGTAAGTTTTTTCTATATAATTTATGTTATTACCAGTTCTGAAGTGGGATTGTGGCTGCATGTTAAAGGCTGTCCGATGCCATGGATAGGTTGACTGACTTGAATAGAATATCTTTAATTTTGAATTTGTTATTTATATTCATTTTTTTTTTTTTTTTTATTTTTATTTTATCTTACATTTTCTATTTTTCTATTGTCTGCCTTCTTTGTTCCTTCTACTTCTACATTATCTATCTCTTTCTCCTATGATATTTACTTCCCTTTCTGGCTGTAATAAATACTTACTCATTGAACCTATTCTAATACTTTCTAAATAAGCATTATATTTATAGCAATTTAAATTGAGAGCTTAATCAACAAGCACATGGAACATTTATACACTTTCCTTATGAGGACCCAGCGCATCGACAGACTGACATAATATACAGGTAATATAATCTCATAAGCTTCTCTTGTGAGGACTAAGCATGTTAGCTGACTAATACAATACATAGTAATAGGATCTTATGAACTTCTAACTAAGGATGCCTATCAACCTGTCTCCAAACTAAAAATATATATATTGATAGTAGGATTTTGATGGACATAAGAGAAACTGAAGGATATATCAAGTAATATATAGCTTCTTCGATTCATAATCCTCCATCTTTTCTCTTGTACTCTATCTATTCTACTTAGTCTCTATCTGCTCCTTATTATTCTTCTCTTTTCCTCTTAGCTACTACCAAACTTCATTTAATATCTGAAATGTCTAACAGTACATTTACTAGAAGAAGAGCTAAGATAAATAATAACAGTATACTAGTGGAGAAGTCTAAGAAGTGACAATCTTCTTTAAAGATAGTGCAGAAATTAAAGGTTTGTATTATAGTTAAGAAGGCTATAGGTAAAAGAATGATTATACAGGTGAGTTTAAAATACTCTATATCTTGGTGAATCCTTAAACTTATTTATTTGATAAATAATTCTGGATGAATATGATCTAAATGATGACAGTAGAGACCAAGATATAGAGAATCTAAGTCAGGATCTCAATGACAAAGAGGAGCCGGAATCCAATGCAGAGGATTCTCAACAAGATTCTGAGACAGAGATTGACTCTCACAATCCAATTTAATAATAAACTTATAGAGAGGTTTGATCTTGAGTATTCTATAGTATTCCTGCCATATATTAAGGGTTAGCAATCTGAGTAGAGGAGATTGTCAGGAATTTAATACTTTTTGATCATTTACTATTAAGTGCTGATAAAGTAGTAAACATGCTTGAAAAATTATATGGTATAGCTTAAGATAGGCTAAGTGAGTATAAGGTTAAAACCAAACTTATTGATTTATATATAAGTCAATACATCTTATTCTAATAGGACCAGTATGATTGCTAACATCCTATAGCTCAAGAGCATCTATTTAAAAGTAAGATCATAGTTGGTATATGAATACTGAGATACAGTGATGAATCTGTATAGACTTAACCATCTTTTGGCAAAGACAAAAGCTGCTAAAGTGAAGGAGTTGCTACTTCATGAGCATTTTATATGTGAGAAGAAATGTTACATGGTAGGTACTCCGATATGACAAGTAGTTGAACTGATGCTTACTCTCATAGGAGATGAAAAATCAGTTTATAGTTGAAGAGATTGTTGAGTTAATCTAGAACAAGGACTTTATAAGTACAAAAATATAGGGCAACATTAACTCTAGATTCCTGGATAGAATAAATAAACAATTCATCTGCCTAGTAGCCAGCATAATACAGCATTGTCTGAAGATATGGAGTTTTAGAACTTTCAACCAAAACAGTATTAAGTTTAAATTTGAAACTGCCTTTTATAAGTACAAATCTAACATTATAAAAAGAGTTACTAACATGTAGCAAGCTATTTATCATTGCCTTATCAAGGCCTGAGAGAACCATTCAGACTAGGTCTAAGATCTTATTGTAGTAAATATAAAGTAGAGGTGAAGCATTGGCTTTTTCAAAAAACAAGGCCCATAGACCAAGAGATAGTAGTATATAGTATAGTAAGTGATATGGATCAGTATAAGATAGAGTTAAGAGAGTGGCTGTTCAATCACCGCCTCTGTAGGGACTAGCCTACTACTATACAATAGGTAATCCCAGCTCAAAGTGATATGTCTACTGAGTAGGATATGCAGTATCAGGACTAGTATGCTGTACTAACACATTGCATCAGGCCTTACTTTCCCAGCTTTGCTTTCCTAGCTTTTCCCATCTTTTTGATTTCTTTATCTCTGTCACCTCTTTTTCTCTGCATATTCTCTGATACGTCCTTTTCTCTCTTGTTACTAATTGTCTCTTCTCTCTAGTTGTTTAATATCTTATTTTCTACAAACTAATAGTGAAATCATATACTGTGTCTGCTTTATGTTGCTGTCCACTTATTTTCTTCTCCTTTGTTACTATTTCTTACTTTCATGATTGTTCATTATCTTCTGGTCTTTATATATTGTATTGAAAGTATGCTGTATTGTGAACAAGAGGTAGAAATATCTATCTAAGTAACTACAAGTATAATATCATATATTATATTTATAAAAGTTTGTATTAGTAACCACTATATTGGACTGAAAATAAGGCATGAACCTGTACTTACTGTGCACATCAGATATTTGGAATTTTATATTTTGGGAGTCTTGTATTACTTATATTGATAGAACATTCTATAATGCTATAAAAGATAGTATATATTGAGAAGGAGATCTAATATTTCCAAGGTCAGACATTCAACATGCTGTATCTATAAGGAATTTTAACTTCAGTAATATAATATAGCTTCTATCAGAACATTGAGAACATTAGTGAATTTAATATGTAGTTTAGAACATAACCCAATTAAAGCTGTTGTTGAGAATGGAGGTAAAATTGAGTTATAGTTCAGAACAAAGACACTTGAAAGCTAAAGTTGATAATGTAGGGTTATCCAAGTTGTAGTTATTAATATACCTTTAAATTCATAATACATAATATAAAAAGTGCCAATCACTGAATATCATAGTAAATACTCCTCCATTATAAAGGTAAGCCAATTCAGAGTGGTATCTAGATCCTACATATGAAAAGAGTATGTCACTATGTAAAGCAGTTGTATTATGGCTAAGGTAAGACTTACTTAAGCAGGGGAATACTTACCCTGAATCCTTAGTAAGGCCAGTACTGCTAGACCAGACTGATCACCTATTAGGCTTAGCAGAAGATTCTTTGTATTTGAATAAAATAGTACTAAGCAAGTATGTATCACCATTGATTATAAGGTCTTTAGACCTGGCACTCAGTTTATAAAGCTAATATATACACATACCCTAGTACATATTATTATCTAGCATCTGTACTACATTGTATATTTCTTTGTTATGATTATTGGTATTATTGAATTGCTATTTCTTTATTGGCTTGCATAGTTATATATGATATGCTCAGTCTATTTAAGCACAGGCAATAGCATAGTTAAAGAATCAAGATACAAGCAGTGTTCTAGTTCTCTATTGCTCTAAAACCTATTATTTCCTTATTATGCCTATGAATTACTTCACTCTACTATGCACTCCATACCAAACAGCTATCTTTTTCTGTCTGCCATATATATACCTCCAAAGTCATCCTGGCCTGCAGCCTATATACCTCCATAGCTACTCCAGCCTACAGCATATATACCTTTGTAGCTATTCCAGCCTGCAGCAACTGCCTCTATAGTCTTTTTGGCCTGCCATGTATACACTTCTATAGCCGTAACATCCAGTACCTTCCAGCACCTACTGGACCTTAGTATCTCATGCCTATAATATTACACCGCTCCTCTTACTCTGCCTTACAATATCAGCTTAAGAAAGCTTATTTGCTACCCTCTTGCCCTCAAGGACTCTTCTCTAAAGATGTTACCAACCTCCATAATGAGTAAGTGAATACTAACTAGTAAATTCAAGACTATAGATCACTAGTATAGCAAGCTAGGATAGCACATTGTCTGAGCCTGTGAGTATATAGATCTCCTAGCAGAAAGTGTTTTAAGGTAATGTATCCATTCCTCTCCTTCAGAGCTAGCAAGAACTGCAAAATATAATAACTCATGTTGTCCAACTACTAGCAAGTATATGAGGACAGATACTATAGTAGTTAGCATTTGAACTGGTAGCTATACCACAGTCATAATAATCACAGTCTTATGCCTATTTCATAAGGTACTGATAGTGCGGGTACTCCTCCTTCATGTGCCCTACCTTATGGTTCTTGTCAAGCATGAGACTCTATGCCTCCTCATTTTTCCCATGAGTTAAACATTGCTATGAGACCTTTCTCCTCCTACTCTATCAGTTGATGCTATGGGGCCTTCCTTGCTCCTCTTGCAAAGATTCCTTCTCCTCCGAAGATTCCTCCTCTTGTAAAGATTCCTCCTCCTGTGAAGATTCCCTCTCCAGAAAAGTTTAATGAGGTTGTAAAAGAGCTTAACAAACTTTTTTTTTCTGATACATCATTGGATTAGGAGCTCAAGGATTATTGACATTAATGAACGCATTGATATATTTACCTCTTGCTTGAAGGGCCCTGCCCTCACCTTTTTCCATCAGAACCCCCAGCATCATATGCCACAGCTCTCACCCTACAGTGTATGGCCTTTCAGAACTCCTTAGCTATTACTGAGGCTGCTCGAAACATTTGGATGCAAGTAGTAGGGTAGATTACAGGATTTCTTAATTGAGATCAATGAGTTTAACAATGTAGCAAAGATCCCCTGTTACTGCCAGGCGCTTTAACGTTGCTAAGCGGTAGCGGTCCGATACTTATGGTATGGCTAAAGGTGAGCAATGAAGAAGCGCAGGTGAAAGGTACGTGATGAACGTAGAGTTTGAGTAAAACTTAGGACACCGCTAGTGTCTTAATTCTTTATAGCTAACGGCGGGCAGCCGGGCTTATATAGTAAGTGCCCGTCATACATGACTCGTCAATAATTAACAACATGACTGTAACGTGATAATACCATCTCGTAAAATAGATAAGTAAATATAGAAACAGTAACGTAATAGAAACATATGACAACATAGATCCCCTTTCCAAAACCAATAAGCAAGCGAAGCGTTATCTACGTTGCAACCGTGCATTATTAGTAAAGGTATTGTAAGCAACGCCGGTTGCTTCATAAGCATCGTGCATGTATTAGTGCAGTGTACGTACAAGAACTGACATACATGTCTGTGAGGTAACCACCGTTCAACTAAAGTATACCACGGCTCGCCTAGTATTGATCAGATACATCTTAGCAAGTCTTATAACGGTACGGGGTGGTACCTTCCCGATATTCGGTAGGTCTTTACCTTTAGCTGTAACATCACCCCCCGTCTTAGAGGTCCTTCATCCCGAAGGTCTACTAAGTCGACCCGAGAGTATCGTTGACCCTTCGGTAGGTTAGTGAAGTTATCTTTTATAGCTAAGCAATTCGGCATACCACAATGCATAGTACTTGTTCATTAATAACTTTTGTATTAACGGCCGATAGTAAGACCGGTGTGTCCTACACAATAGTATTAGATATGTTAAGTACTAGTTCACGTAGTACTCACATGAGTTCAAAGCCTTTAGACGTTCGGGTCTCTGGGCTTGCGCGGGTTATTCTCATGGAACTCCCTGAGTGGTTCTATACCACGTTGAAGGTTTGCAAGAGGTTCCCATATATCATCGTCTTCGTTGTACCCTTGCCAACGGATTCGGTATTTGACCTGACCTCGGACCCTTCTACTATCAACAACATGGTCGATATCATAGTAGAGTTCTTCTTCATCATCGTCGAGGTCCATTTGGCCTTCCTTTCGGACTCGGTATGGCTTTAGGAGGCTGGTGTGGATGACCTTGTGTAGGCGGATACCTCGGGGTAAGTCAAGTTCATAGGCATGCCGACTAACAACTCTCTTAACCTTATAGGGGCCAATGTACTTATTGCTAAGTACCCTATTATTGCCGGTGACAACCTGAAGGTTGCGTCGGTCAACAAGGAACTTGATCTCCTACTCGGAACTGACGAGATTTCTCAATGTGAAGTTGAGACCTCTTGTCGTTTATTTTCTTGAGAGTGTTGTGGATATCATTATGAACCGTAGTCATCTGGTCGAGCCAGTCTTCTGCTGCAGGTGATGAGAAGGTATGGTCATCCGAAACATGAATGGTCTTTGGGTTGAATCCGTATAAACTTTCGAAGGGTGTATAACCGTGGGTTGATGTGCGTGAGGAGTTGTACGCGAACTCAGCTAGGGGTAGCCAAGTAGTCCAACGGTTTTGGCGTCGTGACAGAAGATACGAAGGTACTGCTTCAACGTTTGGATGGCTCTTTCGGAGAGCCATCGGTCTGGGGATGGTGTGCAGTAGAAAGTCGGAGCTTGATGTCAAGCTTGTTGTTTAGCTCCTTCCAGCATGCAGAGACAAATTGGGGTCCACAGTCAGAGGTGATTGTAAGAGGTAGACTGTGGTGTCGCCATATCTCGTTGATATAAACGGATGCGACATCGGTAGCTGTCCAAGTCGTCTTAGCCGGTATATACCGTTGTCCTTTGGTAAACCGGTCGGTGATGACGAGGATAGCGTTGTAGCCTTCTGACTCTGGTAGTTCTCCGACAAAGTCTATTGCGATTTCTTCGAAGGACTTGGTACCCGTTGGCATTGGGATAAGTTGTGTCTGTCGTGGATGTCTGTCTGCTTTAGCCTTCTGATAGGGGCACAACTTGCAACGTAGTGTTGGGTATCTTCCTTCCATCCATCCCAGTAGAAGTTCCTTGAAATGATTTCATGAGTGCGGTGCACTCCCCAGTGACCAGCGACATCGGAGTCATGGCATTGTTTCATGACTTCGGGCCGGTATTGTTCCAGTACTACCAACAATCTGTCTTCTCTCCTTTCCTAGTTGTCAATATTAATACCATCAAGGTCATAATCTCGTTCGACAGGTTCTCTGTTGATTAGGAGTTGCCCGTCTTTAAGTAGTTGTACTTCGAGTCCAGCGGGTTCGTCGCCGGACCTTCTAGTTAATGCATCGGCTTTCCCGTTATCTACTCCTTTCCGGTAGTGGATAAGAAGTCAAACTCGCATAATTTAATATACCAGTTTGCTTGTCGGGAGTTAAGCCTTTGCTTGGAGGCGAAGTAGGTGAGGCCATGATGGTCGGTGTATATGTCGACGTGGATGCCTTGTAACCAGGTGCGCCATTTGCGGAAGCAGTCAACTATGGCAAGGAGTTCCTTGTCGTGAATAGGATAGTTGCGTTCCGCAGGGTTAAGGGCCCTGGAGTGGAAGTCGATAGGGTGGAGAGTTTTGACTTGGTTGGTAGTGTGGTATTGGGAGAGTACGCCTGCAAGAGCTTGGTTGCTAGCGTCAGTCTCCATGATCGTCGGTAGGGTACGGTCGTACTGCCGGAGTATTGGTGCGGACGTGAAGGCATCCTTTAATTCATTAAAGGAGTGTTGTTGTGCCTCAGTCCAGGTAAAGGTACATTTCCGGTCAGTTGGGTCAGCGGTCGGGTTTTGGCGCTGTAGTTTTGGATGAATCGGCGATAGTAATTCGCAAAACCCAAGAACTTTTGAACCTCCTTCTTCTTTGTTGGTACGGGCCAGTCGGCGATGGCACTAAGTTTCTTCGGGTCCATTTTGATTTCGGACCCGTTGATGAGGTGGCCGAGGAACATGGTTTCTTTGACGTGGAATTCCGACTTCATGAGGTTGACGGCAAGTCCGTGTTCGGCAAGCTTAGCCAGGACTTGTTCCACTATCTTCTGGTGTTCCCGTTCGGTCCTTCCCCATATATTAGTATGTCATCAATGTACCAGACTACTCCGTCGATGTCCTTCAGTATCTCGTCCATCATTTCTTGGAACGAGGCAGGGGCATTGATCAATCCGAAGGGCATGACGGTATATTCGAACAAGCCTTTCTTTGTCTTAAAGGCGGTCTTCCATTCGTCGCCAGACTTAATTCGAATAAGGTAGTAGCCGTTTTTGAGGTCCAATTTGGTGAACCATTTGGCTCCTTGGGTCTTTTCGAGGAGGTCGGTCATTAGTGGTAGCGGGTATCGGTTCGGGATAGTAAGCTTATTAAGCTGCCGATAGTCCACACATAACCGTAGTGATCCATCCTTTTTTCGGACAAAAAGTATCGGTGCGCCGGCCGCTGATCGGGACCGTCTAATCTTCCCGGTAGGGAGGTGCTCTTCCAAATATCTCTTCAGAGCTTCATCTTCCTCCCACGTTGTCTTATATATTGGGCCATTAGGTACTTTAGCATTAGGGTCTTTAAGTGGGATTTCGTGGTCCCAAGGTCTATGAGGGGGTAATCGGCGAGCCTGTTCTTCGGAAAAAACTTCAGCGTAACGGGAGTACCGTTCGCGTGCATCAATCATTAGCAGTATATCTCCTTCCTCCCAAGATTCCTTATCTAAATCCAAAATAGAAACAGAAGGGAGATTAACAAGAGTACAAGGAATAATTAAACCAGAAACATTATGAACCAAACGCCGATTAGGACAATCCACCGAAAAACCTTTTTCCGACAACCAAGACAATCCCAAAAGAAGTTCCCTATCACCCATGTCCAAACATTCCGTATCCAAATCCAAAACAATCCCATCCATTCTATTTCCACAGGAATCTAAAGCAGTAAGAAAAGAAAAAGAAGTATTGACAACCATAGTTCCTCCTTTTAACAAAGATCCGTCACCCTGTCTAACCCCAATAGGTCTTTCCCTTTTCCTCCAACCCAATTTCCTTCCCAAATCTAACGAACATGCAAGAAGCGGATGCACCAGGATCGATGATCACTCTGACTTTGAGATTGAGATCTTTGAACTCAATGTCAGTAGCGAGGAGAGGGTGGTGTTCGGGAGCTTTGCCGAAGGTGCTGTCGGGGCTCCCTACTCGTTTCCCGACTCGGTTCCTCCTTGATGTCTTCTCCATCGGAGTCCAGCTCCGTGATACGGAGGGCGCCTCGGTCGGTTCGTCTTTGTTTGTTTTGCGGGGCTCTCTCTATTCGGTTCTCGAGAGTCTTGGCGGTCCCTGCATCTCGCTTTCGCTTATTGTCGCCCTTGGGTTCGTTGTATGTCCACCCTAACCAACAGTCCTTCTCTTCATGGTTCTTCCGTCCACATTTCCCACATTCTCCCCGAGCTCTTCGGTCTTGTTTGACCTGCGGCGGTACGCTGTCATGGTTCCTTGGGTTCTGGGTGTATGGCGTACCGGAGGAGCGGAGGATGATTGGGAGTTGAGGTGTTGGTGTTCTTTCGTGAAGGGCCGGAGTGGGTTGAGGCTGATGGGGTGGTTGCGTACCCGGCGATCGAAATAGCGAGTAATTTGAACTCCTTCCAGTTGTCATCACCCGAGGGTGTCCTGCCATTAGGTTCTGAACTTGAACCTTGAGATTTGGCATTACAATGGCGATGAGGGCTTGATCTGGTACTTTGGCTAGTCGGTTAAGCCCATCGATCTCTGTGAAGAAGTCAATAATGTTCCGGTGTGCTTTACCTTTTGGAGTTTTTGCACAGCTTCGGCGGTTTCCTGAGGATTAGAGTATGCGGCCCGAATGAGCGCTTCGGCTTCTGTCCAGGTCGCTACGTGTCCTTGGTATCTCGCCACCAGTCTGATGCTTTTCCCTCCATACATTGGGTAAGCAGGTCGAGTCTAAGTTGGTCGCTGTCAGCTCCAGTCATCCGGAAGTATGATTGGAGCCGGTGGAAAAAATCGTTCACTTTGTCCCATCGTCCGTTGAAGGTTGGGATGTTAACTCGGAGAGGGACTTTTGGTTCTTGCCGAGGTGGAGAGGGATCTCTCGGCGGGGAGGTCATCGTCCACCGAAGGGAGGTCCGCCACCACCGCCGCCACTGAGGATCTGGAGGAGGAGGTGGATCACCACCAGGAGGGGCCGGAGGATCTGGGTGCGGAGGAGTGCTTCCAGGAGGTTTAGCTGGATCCGGCTTTTTTGCCTGGGCTAGTTTCACCAGGCTCCCAGTGTATTCGCCATCGTGTTGAATTCGACGACGAGGGGGTTGATATGGTTGGCGAATTCCGTCACGAGGTCCTTCCTTTGTTGCTTAAGAGCAGCCGTGAACTTAGCATCCAAGGCGGCCCATTGTTGTTTTAGGCGGTCGTCGAAGTCGTTATATTGCTGTTGCATATGACCCAGGAGTTCGTCCTTCAGGGCTTCCAGGTTGTGGGTGGTCGTGGCCTGGTCAGCCTCTCTCTGTTGGTGATAGGTGGTGGTGAGGTTCGCGATATCTGTGAGGGCCTTTCTGGCCTCGTCCGAAGTTTGTTCCGTAGCTTCCTTCAGCTTCTGAGCAGTCTCGTTTGCTGTCTTCCGGAAGGCTGCCATTTCCGGTGTTTCTTTGTAGGCCTGTGCCACCTTCTTTGCTGATTCGGGAGCCGGTGTAGGGGTCCGATGTACTGCCTTCTTTCCCCTTGAGGAGGATGAAGATGAGGATCCCAGCATAGATCCCAACACCCGTGAAAGCGATCCTCTCGGTTTCGGTGATTGTATTCCTGTGATCTCAGGGAAGGTGGGGGCTTGTTGCAGCGGCAGGTATGGCGATGACTGACTCTGCTGTTGCCAGAGGTATTGTTGCTGAGCATACTGCGACGGAGAGTATCCCGGTGCGGGGAGTAGTGGCTGGAATTGCACATGCGGCGTTCCTTGGAGGGGTACTTCCGCAGGTTTAATCGCCTTGGGGATTGTGGCTCCGGGTAATAGTCCAGGTGCATAGGTGACCGGAGCAGTCTCCATGGACTCGTACTCGGGGTTGACTTCGATGGATTCATGGATGGAGTCTTCGTGTTCCTCTGGTTCATCGAAGGGTTGGCTACCGAGTGGGGAGGTGACCTCCATGAAATCATCTCGGGGGCTTCCGATGCCATTGTTCATGCGAGTCTGGCTCTTTGTGCAGGAGAGAGATGCGAGCGGGCGATAACTAGTTCTCGCCGGGTGGTATTTAACTGTGCTGCTAGCCAGCGGATGTGGTCGTCGGTAACTAGTCGAAGCCGGTGGCCCTCGTCGACCTCTTGCCACAAAAATTCAACGTCGGCACGGAGTTGCTCTTGCTGCAATTGCTGCGACGCAAGCTCGTCGTGGTAGAAACTAACCTGCTCTCGTAGTTCTTGCGTGCGGGTTAGTAGGTTGTGGTCGTCAGCAATTATCAGGCACACAATTAGTATGATCAGGAGTAGGACGTGGAGCATGGAGACAAATAGAAGTCAAGCGGTGTAATGTTACTGCCAGGCGCTTTAACGTTGCTAAGCGGTAGCGGTCCGATACTTATGGTACGGCTAAAGGTGAGCGACGAAGAAGCGCGGGCGAAAGGTACGTGATGAACGTAGAGTTTGAGTAAAACTTAGGACACCGCTAGTGTCTTAATTCTTTATAACTAACGGCGGCAGCCGGGGCTTATATAGTAAGTACCTGTCATACATGACTCGTCAATAATTAATAATATAACTGTAATATGATAACACCATCTCGTAAAATAGATAAGTAAATATAGAAACAGTAACGTAATAGAAACATATGACAACGTAGATCCCCTTTCCAAAACCAATAAGCAAGCGAAGCATTATCTACGTTGCAACCGTGCATTATTAGTAAAGGTATTGTAAGCGACGCTGGTTGCTTCACAAGCACCGTGCATGTATTAGTGCAGTGTACGTACAAGAACCGACATACACATCTGTGAGGTAACCACCGTTCAACTAAAGTGTACCGCGGCTCGCCTAGTATTGATCAGATATATCTTAGCAAGTCTTATAACGGTACGGGGCGGTACCTTCCCGATATTCGGTAGGTCTTTACCTTTAGCCGTAACATCCCCAATCCCATTCTCATTTCCTATGTTTCTGCTAGTATTTGGAAGATGTTCGGAATCTTTTAGCTAGCTATCTTAATTGTCAAAGTAACTAAAACCAATGGAAGTTTTCATTGCCAATGCTTTGGAAAAGCCTAGGAAAAGGCACTCCACTCCCTCTACCACTAAGACAAATATTGCCTCCAGCAGCAGCTCCATACACACTGAGAATATAGTCTCCTCTGAAGAACAAGAAGAGTGATAACATACCTGAAGAAATGATTCAGAAGAAAGGCAACCGATGCATTAAGTATGGCAAGAGTAGCCATAGAGTTACCGTGTACTGCAAAAAGAAGTATTAGAACCATAGAGGATGGGAGAAGTGGCAGAAACCCAACTGAAGCTAAAGAATAAAGATAAAAGGAAAGTAAAATGCCCTGGAGTCACGAATCTACTCTCGACATAGCCCAAAAGAAGACAAAGACAGACACTGGCTACCTAAATACAGGTCATCAACGGATCTGAGAGGATCACCAAACTATCTAACTTAGAAAACTAGATGGAGACTCTGCTTAGCCTAGTAGGACTCCTCGTCATAGTGACCTCCTTAGTTGCGAGATAAAATTCAAAACTGAGAGGACTGATGGGGCTATTGTAGACGGTATGGCCTCTGCGCTGATTGTTCTTTAGCTTTGGGTTTGAGGCCATAAAGCAAGGCCTGCGATGATTAAGGTGATGATGTTTTATAAGTACTTCATTTTCGTTTTCTGACATTCTGGTTCCCAAATCTGTTTCTTCTGCTTTGAATTATGTGCATCCTATTAGCATTCTAGGAAACCTAATATAATCTCTGTTAATTTTATTTTACCTTCTGTTTTGGACTCTTATAAAGGGGGTCTGTTCTGAACTCTTGTCTGGTAGTTAAAGAATATATTTTTGATTTGATGCCAAAGTTATAGATATTGGCAACAAGGAATGTATCATTGTATAGCATGTTTGATATACTTGTATTGAATTGCTTCCTATTTTATTCGATGATACTTTTGCAGAGAGTAATATTATATTGTTATTTGACTTAGGATCATGAAATCTCTTTTTAGAACCCAAATGCGAAGGCTCCCCATGATCTAGTATACCTGAGAAGAGGATGAGGCTATTAGAGGCATATCAATAAATACTTACTAATAGAGAAGATACGAAAGTCAAGGTCAAAAAGCAGCTTTACCAATTTTTTTTTTTTTTTGAGCAGAAGAATATATTAAATAGATGATGGCATTCAAATATGTCTAAAGACTTATTCAAGTATATAGTCATGTTGTTCGGACTCATTAGCACACCCACTTTCTTCTAAAAAATAATAGATGAGATTTTCACTAGCATCAATGGAGTTGTTTGGTACTTGGATGATATCTTAATCTATGGAGGTAAAACCAAATGAGATCATGAAAGGGTAGTGGGAAAAGTGCTTGCAAAGTTAAGTGAACATGGGCTCGTAGTCAACCTGGCCAAAGTGCAAGTTCTATGTGCACGAAACCATATTTTTTAGTCATCTCATTGATAGTCTCGAGATTAAGATATACTCAACTAAACTCTCTATTATTCGTGACTAGCCATAGCCAATAAAGAAAAAGAGGTGCAAGCCTTTCTAGGGTTTGCCAACTACTACCACCGATATATTTTACTCTACCACAACTCAATCGCTGACTATCTTGACTAGAAACGTACCCTTTACTTAGAGGGCAGAGCAGTAAGCTGCTTTTATAGAGCTTAAAAACAAGTTCATGAGTGCCCCTATACTATGACAGTTTAATCGATCTCTGCCTATGATTATGCAAACTGACTGCTCAGACCAAGCACTCACTGGTATCTTGAGCCAGTACTATGATTCTTCACTCATGCAATTACTACTTCCAATTACTGACCCCTACCAAACTACCCTATCCATAATAAAGACTAGCAATCTTTGATTGTCTGTACAAGAAATGAAGAATAGAGCTATTGAGAATTAAGTTTCCCATTACTGACTACTATACACTAAAGTACTTCACTACTAAATAATACCTTAATAGCTAGTAAGTTAACTAGAGTCAGAAACTTTCCGAATTCGACTACATTATTAATTACACTCTAGGAAAGCTTAATAGCAAAGTTGATACCATCTCATAATAAACTAGCGATGCCACCTCTAGCAGCAATCAAATAACTATTTAAGGATAGGCAATGCTGATTGATGAAGAGGCAGGTAAGGCAGAGGATGTGTAGGCTAATATCCCTATGGATCAACTGCGATAAATGGGTAAGGACCGATGATGGCCCTATATAGTGTCTGAGCAATATTAACTGAAAGTATTACTGTATAATAATGCCATAACAGTAACATGACTATGCACTAGAGTGTGTACTAAACACAGGAACTTTTCTCTTGAAACTTCTACTGGGATAGCTGATTATGTTACTGATTGTATAGCCTACTTGAAGGCCAAAACTAAATGACATCTAAAGCAAACTAGATTTATATTAATACCTACTGATATGAAGCCTTAAAAGGAGGTAACTATGAACTTTGTTAAAAAACTACCTAAATTCAAGGGCTTTAATGCTATTTCAGTTGTCACAGACCAGTTTACCAAATACAATACTATAACCAGCAAAAAACAGTCGAACAACTAGAGATGTCACTAATACTTTCAATGACGTCTTCAGGCCATAATTCGCCTCAGCCCTCTGAAAAGAAATTACATCCAAACTTGACGTAGGACTCCAACTTAGTACTACTAACTACTTCTAGACCAATAAACTCTCTGAATGAACGATAAAGCTTCCTAAATAGTATCTTTACATTTACTGCCATGACTGACAGAACTGATAGGTAACTTGGCTATCTCTAGCTAAGTTCATTTACTACTGCTGCACGATCTATAGTTACAGCCCTTTTGCTCTTTATATAAATTCGACTCTAAAGTTATTTACCTCTCAGATGATAATATTTATGTCTCTCCAGCAGATAAATAGCCTTTTCGAAAGTGACTTGAACCTCAAGATATGGAGATCGATAATGACAAGTTTTTCTATATTATCGATTCGAAATACATGAACAGGGTAGTAAAGTACTGAATCTATTAGTAGAGCTATAGCAAAGATAATAATACTTGGGAACTAATTAAGAAACTATATAGATTGTTAGAATTTGTCAGAGAGTTCCATGACCGATATCTAAGAAAGCCACCCTATAGTCTAAATAAGATATCAATGGCGAAAGCCGGGCTACTTGAATAATGTGAAATATGAGTACCTTTTTCTTATGAAGAATTTTTCCCACTAGGTTTTATCTTCATTAAGGTTTTTAATAGCCTCACTGACTAATGAATGAGTGCTTGAGATACACCAGTCTCACTGTCAGCCACAGATAAGTGAATTCCTATAAGAGGCCTTACATATAAAGCATGCTGATAATTACATTAGCCACCTTTTTGACTCTTGCAAGAGAGCTAATACACATTACTTACAATACTGATTGATTTGGGTTACTTTTCAATGATTATTAGTCGAGACAACTGCCCTAGAATGGGGGGTAATATTACGGCTAAGGTGAGACTTACCCGAGCAGGAGAACACTTACTTTAAATCCTTAGTAAGGCTAGTACTACTAGATCGGATTGATTACCCATTAGACTTAGCAGAGAATTCTTTATATTTGAATAGAGTGATGCTAAGGAAGTGTATATCACCATTAATTGTAAGGTCTTTAGGCCTGGCATTCAGTTTATGAAGCTAATATATATATATGCTCTAGTACATATTATTATCTAGTATCTGTACTATGTTATATATTTCTTTATTATAATTATTAGCATTATTGAATTACCATTTCTTTATTTGCTTGCCTAGTCATATAGGATGTGCTTAGTCTATTCAAGCACAGGCGATAGCATAGTTGAAGAATCCAGATACAAGTAGTATTCTAGTTCTCTATTGCTCTGAAACCTATTATTTCCTTATTATACCCGTAAATTGCTTTACTCCACTGTATGCTCTATGCTAAAGAGCTATCCTTTTCTACCTGCTATATACATACCTCCGAAGACATTTCAGCCCGCAGCCTATACACCTCCATAGCTATTCTGGCCCATAGCATATATACCTTTATAGATATTTTGGCCTGCAGCATATCTACCTCTATGGTCCTTTTAGTCCACCATATACATACCTCTATAGCTGTAACATCTAGTACCTTCCAGCACCTATTGGAGCCTAGCATCTTATATCTATAACAGGTTGATGTTCCATAGTATTAGTATGTCTGATGTATATAATACCTTGGGACATGAAAAATTTTCTTATAGATGAGTTTAATTGAGAGCAGCTGAAGGGGAGAAAGGTACTGAGATAGAAGAAGTGAATACAGTTTATGGAGTGGAAGACGTAAAGACAGTCCTAGATAGTACATAAGCAAGAATAATTATCTAGAAGGTGGAGGTACTATTAGAGCTGGTAGAGCTTTGTACAAGTGACTTTAGGATGGGGAGTGAGGAGAGAGAAGAAGAGGTAAGAAACTGGAGAGACTAGAGGGTACAATGAGTGGTGGCCAAATTAATGGAGATGAAGTAGTGCTGGACTACTAGTAAAGTTAGTAGGTAAGGTTCATGGAAGAGAGGGAGATCTCATAGGAAGGGGAGTATGAAAAGGTAGAGGTAGAGACTATGGTGAAGCTGGAAAGAAAGAAGAGGGGAAGTGAAGAGTGAAAGACCTCAGTTGAGAAAGCCAAAAGAGGGAGGGTAGTCTTTTTCTTAGATAGTAGTAAGATTGAGGATAGTAAGATAGGAGCAGAAGTATGAGGGAGATTAAGGGTGGTGGTAGAGGTAGTAGGGAGAATGGTAATGGTTTCTGCTGTAGAGGTACGAAAGGTGAGAAGGACACTAGAGGATATACTAGAGGATGTACTAGTCCTAGTTTGCTTAGACTTAAAAGCTACTGTTATGGTAATTTAGAAGGTAGGTAAAGAGAGAAAGAGAAAAAACTAAGAATATGAGAAGAGTAGTAGATATGGTAGTAAGGAGGAAGAAGAAGAAAAGAAATATGAAGCTAATATAGGTCAAGACTCACATTAGAATCACAGAAAATAGAAAGCAAATAAGTGGGCAAATAAGAGGATAGTGATGCA
>WHUZ01000242.1:0-20177 GCA_015179045.1 Kalaharituber pfeilii
GTATACCTGCAAGAGCTTGGTTGCTAGCATCAGTCTCCATGATTGTGGGTAGAGTATAGTTATACTGCTGAAGTATTGGTGTAGATATGAAGGTATCCTTTAATTCATTAAAGGAATATTGTTGTGCTTTAGTTCAGGTAAATAGAATATTTCTAATTAGTGTTAGTGTAGGCATTGCTGGACTTATGAGAGTAACTCTAGGTTCATGAAGGCAGCGAAGTGAATGACAAAAGGTTATACAAAAGCATTAAGTAAGAGTTTAACTTAGAACACTGCTTGTGTCTTAATTTCCTTCTAGCTAACTGTTCAGCTTATTTATATAGACTTCCGGCCATCATACATGACTAGTCAATTGACAGTAACATGACGATAAACATGCTAAGGCATACAGGCAGAGAAACGTCACAGAAAACACGCATCAGGAAGGTCCATAATAGTAGAAAAGGCATGAATGTAATAGAAGCATGCATTAGAAAGGTCTGAGGTAGCCAGAAAGGTGTGAACATAATGGAGGCATGCATTAGGAAGGTCTGCAGTACCCGAAAAAGACGTGAACATAATGGAAGCATGCATTAGAAAGGTTTGTGGTAGCCAGAATAGTGTAAATATAATAGAAATATGTATTAGGAAGGTCTGTGATGTATATACATATATTGATAGACTATGTGTAACTTCAACATACACTTCAGTAGGCAACCACCACTTACCAGTGGACATTGCCTAGTAGTCATTAGTCACATCTTTAGCATACGTCTCTGGCAGTGCTTTCAGAACCGACTGCATAAGTCTTACCTTAGCCGTAACATCACCTCCCGTTTTAGAGCTTTTTTGCCTCAAAAAGCTTTTAAAAATCCGAAAATCTATTTAGTAGGGTTAGTATATACTTTTGTGTAGCTAAGAGTGTCAGCATACCCTATGCGCAGAGTACTGGTGATTTATTGTAGGTACAATAGCTAATAGTAAGACTGGTATATTCTGTACTTAAATTTAGTATTAGCCATTAAACTACTTCTCAGGTAAAACCTTGTGGGAAACCTTTGAAAGTGTAGAAGGTATAATACCTATGTGAGGTTGTAACTTTGCTAGCTAGACCTCGATAGTACCAAATAATATATTATGATGCCTGTAAAGTGGAGTCTTTAGGCTTTCATAGGTAACTTGTATAGAATTCCATAATAGATTCTAGTGGATAATGTAAGGTACCAATTGGCTCCTATATACCATCTTCATTGTACCCTTGCTAACAAATTTGATATTTGACTTAGCCTCAGACCTTGCAGCTGTCGACAGTATGGTCAATATCATAGTAGAGTTCTTGTTCATTACCATCAAGGTTTGTATTGTCATCTCGGGCTTAAGAAGCCTGATGTATATAATTCTGTATAGTCGCACACTCTAAAGCAGTTCAAGTTCAATTATTATACGACTTAGTCAGTTCTCTACTGCCAGCGAGGCAAAGCACGGTTATTCGAGACGTGTATTATTTTGGGGGTTGAATCCGTATAGGCTTTTGAAGGGTGTATAGCTATAGGTTGATATTTTCGAGGTACTATATGCATGTATGCAGTCAGTGCTGTGTGTGTATGTGTATATGGTCAAGGCCGTATGTCTGTATATGGTCGGTACCATATGCCTATATATGATCGGTCCTGTCTGCCTATATATCATCGGTGCTATATGCAGTCGGAGCCGTGAGTCTATATGCAGTCAGTACCATACACTTTTCACTCATATAGGCTGGCTAGGCCTATAAGCTATTTTCTGGCTGGTAAATTATTGCAGTGAGATATTAAACCAAGTAACAGATCTGACTCCAGTTTGGTATTAGTATTGGGTTCGGCAGGTATATCGGTTAGCTTCTTTCTATCTATTCTGGTAGTGATTCCTTAATATCACTTCTTGGGTATGATGCACCCCCCAGTAGCTCATGACCTTTAGGTCTTCCTTAACGGAGTCACCATTGGTGAGTAGTTGCCTATCTTTTAAGAGCTGGATTTCTAGACCTGTAGGTTCATTGTAATATAGTATCAGCTTTCCCATTATTGCTTCCCTTATAATAAATAATAGTAAAGTCCAGTTTGTATATCTTTATGTACCAGTTTGCTTGCTAAGAGTTAAGCTTCTGCTTGGTGGTGATCCATATAGATATCGATGTATATCCCCTATAGGCAAGTATATCATTTCTTAAAGTAGTCGACGATCACCAATAGCTCAGATAGGATAATTTCGTTTGTCTGCATTGAGAGCTCGTAAGTGGATATTGACTTAGTATAGCATTATAATTCTATTCTTGTTATGGTGTTGGAGAGAGTGATGGCAAGAGCTTAGTAAGATGTACTGGTTTCTATAATCATTTTTAGGGTTCTATCCCATGATCGTCTTACAGGTTCTATTTATTGGACAGAATACTGATGCATCAGTTTCCATGATTGCCTTCAAGGTTCTATCCTATAATTACCTCTAGGGTTTTATCCTATAATCACCTCTAGAGTTTTATCCCATGATCGCCTCTAGGGTTTTATTCTAAGATCACCTTCAGGATTTTATCCCATGAGTGAAGTACTAGAGCGAATAGGAATGCTTGCTTGAGTTCATTGAATAACTGCTGTTGTGCGTTGCCATATAAAAATAGTATATTGCTTGTGAGAAAGGTAAGCCTCTAGCACTGTAGTTCTTAATGAAATGGTATAGTAGTTGGCTAGTCAGCAATGGTATTAAGCTTGTGGTTATTAATAGTATGACCAAAAAAGGCTGTTTCTTGCACAGCTAGTCTGTGATGAAGTGGTAGTTGTAGGACCTATTCCACAGTCATACTACCCTATCGATATTCTTCCATCATCTCCTGACAACTCGTTAGTACAAGTACAAAAGGCACACTGGTATATTCAAATAAGTTTTTATCACCTGACTAATTTCAAATAAGATGTTCTTATACGACTAGGTAAAGTGTTTACTACTACAAGTCTAATATGAGTAGGAGGAGATGCCAGTTCAGTACTGTAGTCTTATTGAGTCCTCCTTTAGTCTACACATGAATGTAGTGAGCTATCCTTTTTCTAGACAGATAGTATCGGTGCCAGCTGTGGGTCTTAAATGCCTGATCTTGCTAGTGAGTAAATATTCTTACAGATACATCTACAGGACTTCATCTTTCAGGGTAGTCTTGTATTATTGGACCATTAGATACTTCAGTACTAGAGTCATTGAGTGGGATCTCATGATCCCTAGATCGGTGAGAGTGTCTGGCTGCTTGCTCCTCAGAGAATACTTAAGCATAATATTTATAATGTTTGTATTAATTATTAGTAGTACATCACCTTCTTCTAATGATTTCTTTCAAAATCTGAAACAGAAACAGGTGACAGAAACAGAAACAGATGAAAGAAATAGAAACAGGTAGAAGAAATAGAAACAGGTAGAAGAATAATTTCATCATAAAAAAATAATAAAATTAAGGGAATTATAAACCAAATACCAGTTTTTACCATTAACAGAGAAACTTTTCCTTCTAAACCAAGATAATTTCAATAATACTTCTCTATTACCAATATTCAAACATTCCATATCAAAATCAAGTACAGTACTAGAGATCACATTACCTAATTTATCCTAAATGCTAGAAAAAACAAATGCAGTATTTCAAACTTTAACTTCTTCTAGAGAGCTTTTATCACTCTGCCATATATTTACGAGCCTAGCCCGGTCTTTCTAACTCAGTTTTCTACCTAAAGACAAAAAAACAAACAGAAGTAGATATACCAGGATCAATAAGAATTAGAATTCAGTATCCATTGCTAGAAGAGGGTGGTGTTTTGAGAACTTCCCAACAGTGCTTTGGGTGCCCCTCATTCTTTTCCTGAATCACTGTGGATTGACTCATCATCTGTATTAAGTTCTGTAATGCAGATGATGGGCCTATCAGTAATGCATTTCTTCTTAGTTGAATGCTTGATTTGGTCCTCCAGGGATCTGACTACTCCTTTTTCTTATTTGACCTTTGTGAGTGATTTCTTTGGCTGATCAAGCTTGTATGTCTATCTTAGGAAGCACTTTGATATTGAGTAGTTATCTCCTCTACAATAGATGCACACCTCATTCTTCCTTCTGCAATCCTTAACCTTGTCTAGTACATAGTCATTGTTTTTTTAGATTCTCTGAGCTATACCCTTCTCGAGATATGGCCTACAGTATAGTAGTAGTTGCTCTTCCAGATGTTCACTTACACTTGTTGACAGAGAGCTTGAAGGAGTAGGTAGATAGATATAGCTTTCTTCTTCCAGTTCATCTTACTTTTTCGGAGAATGATTTCAGCTGCTTTACCTTGGGTGGAAGTGAGCAAGACTTTGAGCGGGACTGACAGCAGTAGTGGTGGGACTCTGAGGGGCTGCGTGAGAGTCTCTGACAGTGGAAGACTTACACATGGAGCATACAAGATTGGTTGTGTGAGTGTAGGAAAGTGAGTACCCTGTAGTATGCTTCAGGGTAGGAATTGCTCTAGAATAATATACTGACTTGGTAGTTCTTTGATTCTGCATAAGTCTGTAAGCTGATGGAGTTGGGCATCTTTTGACATCATCAGTAGAATGGGAGCAGATATCCTTCACCTAGCGAGTATTCTAGATCTTTTGAGCTTTTTCGGCCTTCCAGGGACTCACTTTGGCTGCTTAGTCTTGGGTGAAGGTAGCAGGACCTTGAGTGGGAGTGGCAATAGTAATGGCAATGGGACTCTGAGCGGTGGTGGAGTTCTAAACAGCAGTGAGACTCTGAGCAGTGGGACTCTGATCAATGATGGGACTTCCAAGTAGCGATAGAACTCAAAGCAGCAGTGGGAGGGTCTCTGAGTAGTAGCAGGACTCTGAGTGGCAGCACTAGTCTAAGTAGCAGTGGGTCTCTGAGTAGCAGCAGGAATTCTACCTCACGATTCTGAGTAGAGCTGTATATGCGATTCATAGTAGTTGGCCATCTCTGGACATCATGACATCCATCATCAGTGAGGATGGGCTAGGCGGTTGGAGTACTGGAAGAGGCGGGGAGTGACTGTTGGAGTTCCAGTAGTGTCTCCACCAGGTCTTTGCGGATCTATCTAGGTAATAGGAGATCATCCTATTCTTAGTGCTATTACCTTCAACATTACATACTTCAAAATACTTTTCTATGGAGAAGAAGTCCTACAGTTCATCATACTTTTCTTTGGATACCTTGAGAGATGCAGTGGCTGCCAGATTCGCTTCTGAGACTGATGTCAGCAGCGTCAGCAGTAATGAGATTCTGAGCAGTAGTGGGACTCTAAATGGCAGTAGTACTCCAAATGGCAGCAGGATTCTAGATGACAGTGGGACTCTGAACAGTGGTGGGGCTCTGAATGGCTACAAGATTTACTTCTGAGACTAACATCGATGGTGATGAGACTCTGAGTAGCAGTGGGACTCCAAACAGCAGCTGATCTCCGAATGGCAGTAGAACTCCAAATGGCTGTGTGAGGGTCTTTGACCACGATTATTTAGTAGTGGTAGTTAGCTCTGCTACTACTATAGGATGGTAGTGACTTACTAGATTATAGCATTCATATGAGTGATTAATGTGGTAAGTTAGGTCCCTAATTCCCATGACATTATAGTTTTCAAGTTCTCAATTCCACCATTTCTAGTGTAGGCTTCTGCCTCAAATCAATCTGATGGAGTTAGTTATCTAACAATTTGGGCTGATCATCTGACATCAATCTAATGGGCCTAGTCATAATTCAAGCTGGTTATCTGACAATTTAATCTAATGGGGCTGGTCATCTGACATCGTAACATCTCTTCCAAGGTATCTCTGAACTTCTAGGGAGCATGCTGGGAGCGGTTAGAGTACTGAGAGAGGCAGGAGAGAGATTGCTGGAGCTCCATTGGTAATAGGTATAAGGGAAAAAAAAAATAAAGGTATAAGTAGTATAATATTAGCATAGGCATTACTAGACTCATGAGAGTGACTCTGGGTTTACAAAGGCAGCAAAGCGGACAATAAAAGGTTATTATAGCTAAGGTGAGACTTATGTGACTCACGGAACACTTACCCTAAATACCAATACTGCATGAGTGGACTGATTACCCGTTAGGCTTGGAATTCATTTTCGCCTGAATAGGAAAGTGCTAAGGAAGTATGTGTCATCAATTAATAGTATAATCTTCAGATTACCTATATACTCTACATGCACTTAGCTGATTAAAAGCTAATATATACATACATGTACTAGTATATAGTATTATCTTGTGTCCATACTATTTTCACATGTTTCTATTATGTATACCTATTATTACTGGTATTAGCATTGATAAGGAATTGCTATATTGCCAGTTATTTATTCATTTGTTAACTAGTTATATATGACTGCACTGAAGTCTATATAAGCACTGGCTGGCAATAGTATAGTTAAAAGAATCAAGATACTAGTAGTATTCTAAGTTCTCTATAACTCTAAACCTATCATTCTCTCATTATACCCATGAACTGCTCCACTCTGCTGTGTGCCCCATGCCGAGTAGCTGCCCTTTCAGCCCACTGTATATATGCCTTCATAGCTATTCCAGCCTGCCGTATACACCCATTAGCCATAACACCTATCCTCTGGGCCCAGCATAATCGAGCCCTTCATGCTTGTAATATTACACCGCTCCTTCACATACCAGCCCCGCCTTATAATGTCAGCACTGGAAGGCTCATCTACTGCCCACTCTTTCTCAAGGACCTCTCCCTAAAGATGTCACCAACCTCTATGACGAGCAAGCAAATACTAACACTAGGTAGATTGCCTGAGCCTGTGAGTGTATAAATTTCATAGCAAAAGTGTTTCAAGGTATTGTATCCACCTCTCTCTCTTAGAGCTAGTAAGACCTGCAAAACACGATAACCCACATTGCCCAGCTACTGGCAAAAATGAGTGATCAAATATTGCAGCAGCTAGCATTCCAGCCAGTACCAATTCCACAACCACAATAACAGCTAGTGCAGTCTTCTTAGCCTAACTAGGGCCCTAGAGGCTCTCCTAGAAGCTTCCCTGAAAGCTTTCCTCTACTGGCTGCTGGCAGTGCTAGTGCTCCTCCTTCTCATATTCCTCCTCGCAGCTCCCGCTGAGCCCGAAATCTGACACTTCTCCTTACAGCTCCTGTCAAGCCTGAAATCTGACACCTCTCCTCACAGCTCCTGCCGAGCCCAAAATCTGATACCTTTCCTCATGGCTTCTACTAAGCCCGAATCTGACACTTTCTCCTCGTAGCTTCCACCGAGGCCGAGATCCAATGTCTTCTCTGTCTCCTTGTTGTCCTCATGAGTCAGTTAATAGCACAGGGCCTGTCTCCTCCACCTCCTCCTGCAGCTTCTTCTGTGAAGACCTCTCCTCTGACAAGTTTGCTAAGGATACTAAGGAGCTTGACAACTTTCTTTTCCTAGTCCAACAATGGATTAGGTCGAACACCTTGACATATTTACCTTTCGCTTGAAGGGCCCTGCCCTTACCTTCCATCTGAACTCTGCAGCTGTTATGGCTAAGGTGAAGACTTACCTGCCTCAGAACAAACACTACCTTATAACTGGTATAAGACCAACACTGACTGACCAGACTGATCACCTATTAGGTCTGGCTATTGATTCTCGTATTATTTTTGTATAGGGTAGTACTACGAAAGGGCATGTCATTATTTATGGTTCGGAATCCTACTTGACACATGTACTCTGCTTATGAAGCTTTACTAATATACAGACATGCATTAGTACATACTGCTATATTTGTCTAGTACTATTTTTGTATATTTTCGATTACATCTTCTTATTATTGCTTGCATAAAAGTTAATCACATTGGCCATCATCTATTATTTGTTTGACTAATCATGTATGATGAACGCAGTCTATATAAGCACAGGCAATAGTATAGCCCCCTTGGCGGGTAAGTCTTCACCTTTAGCCATGGCAGCTAATTAGTAGTGGAACCCTTGCCCCTTGCCACAGTGGTAGACAAGTTTCCACCTTAGCCATAACATTACCCCCCCGTTTAGGGTACTCGTCCAAGTAACAATCACCAACAGAAAACCGAACTAATTAGGATTGTGGGTCTCATACTTTGGCTATCGGCATACCTTATATGCGAGGTAACATACGAGCTGAACCGCAGTTGCCCGTGGCGATGGTGAGACTGGTGTGTCTTTCACTCATCATCAGTGAGCTGTTAAAAACCTTCCCGAAGACAAAACCCAGTGGGAAAAAGTCTTCGTAAGGAAAAGGTACTCACATCAACGAACCATCCGAGTAGCATGGCCATACAGAATTCCCATTTGTGCGAGATGCTCTGTCCCATGAGCCATCAATGCTTTATTGGACCATAGGGTCCCGAAGGCTTCCTCGGATATTGATCGTGGAACTCTCTGACAGATTCCAACGATCTACGAAGATTCTCAACCGTTTCCCAAATCTCGTCATCTCTGCCATAGTTCGGTCATAGAAGATATGGAGATACTATTTGGGAGTCTGTATTACACACTCTCTGCAATACCAGACGTTACGCGTCAGAGACTCTGTCGGTCTGGGGGTGGTCAGCGGTACAGAGTTGGAGTTCTGTAATGTCTTTTTCGAAGGGCTGAGGCGAATTGTGGTCCACGGTCAGAGGTGATGTGGCGGGATAGACCAAATTGCCTGAAGACGTCATTGAAGGCGTTGGCGACGTCTCGAGTTGTCCAAGTGTTTTTTTACCGGCGTATAGTACAGCGCTACATTTCAGTGAACCGGTTTGTGACAACTGAAATAGCGTTAAAGCCCTTGGTAGTTCTCTAACAAAGTCTATAGCTATCTCCTCAAGGCTTCCTACTAGTAGGCGTTGGCATAAGTCTAGTTTGCCTCAGATGTCGGTCGGCTTTGGCCTTCAAGCAGGCTGCACAACCGGCGACATAATCGGCTACTTGGTCTTTCTAGCCGTCCCAGTAGAAGTTCCGAGAGAGGAGTCTGATGCATACCTCAGTGTCGAGCCACGTTGCTGTCGTGGCATCATCAACTTCAAAATGGTTCGAGTACCTAGCCCATCATCGTTCCTCACCCATTCGTCACCGTTGACCCTAGGGATATCAGTCCACACATCTTCCACTTCACCAGTTCATTGAGAGGGAGCGTCTGCTTTGCCGTTAGGCTTTACCGGAACGTATTGATGACATAGTCGAATTCAGAGAGTCGGCTCCCATTGGCTTGTCGGCTGTTAAGGCGTTGTTTGGTGGTGAAGTGCGTGGTGGTTAGTGAAGATGGTGAACTTAATTCCAAATAGCTCTATCCTCTATTTGTACAATCAAGGATTGCCAAGAGTTCATTATTGTGGATAGAGGTAGTTTCGTTCGGCAGGGGTCAGTATTCGGGAGTGGTACTCGCAGGGGTGACGGGTGGTAACGTCATTCTTAAGCTCAAGACGCCAGCGAGTGCCTGGTCTAAGCGGTCGGTTTCATAATCGTCGGTAGGGATCGATTGAACTGTCGCAGTATGGGGGTACTGATGAACTTGTCTTGGAGTTCCGTAAAAGCAGCTTGCTGCTCTGCCCCCCCTAAATAAAGGGTATGTCTCCGGTCAAGGCTTGTAAGCAGTCGGGTTGTAGCGGAGTAAAATAAGTCGGCAGTAGTAGTTGAGGACGAATCGGCGGCAGCAGTTTGCAACGCATAGAAAGGCTTGCACCTTCTTTAATCAGCTGTAGCCAGTCGCGAATGGTAGAGAGTTTGACCAGGTGCATCTTAATCTCGAGGCCAACAATAAAATGACCAAGAAATATGGTTTCGTGCACATGGAACTCGCACCGCGGGCCCATGTTTGCTCAATCTTGGCAAGCACTTTTCCACTATCCTTTTATGGTCTCGTTCGGACTTGCCTTCATAGATTAAGAGTCCAGGTACCAAACAACTCTACCGATGCAAGTGGGGATCTCATCCATCATCTCCTCGAAGGAGGTAGGTATATTGATGAGTCTGAGAGGTATGACTGGGTACTTCAATAAGCCTTTGGATGTGTTTGACAACTGCCGTTCATCGCCTGACTTAATCCGCATGGGGTTGTAGCTATTCTTGAGATCGAGTTTGGTAACCCATTTACCGCTTTGGGTCTTTTTGAGGAGTTCCGACGTTAAGGGCAATGGGTGTTTGTTCGGAGTGGTGAGTTCGTTTAGTGCCCTTATAATCAACGCACGGTCGAAGGGACCTATCTATCTTCCGAAAAAAAATCGGTGAAGCTGCTTTTGAACTTGACCTTCGTATCTTCCCTGCTGGTAGGTGTTCGACGATATATCTCGAAAGAGCCTCATCTTCTTCCCAGGTACACTGGACCATGGGGAGGCTTCGCGTTTGGATTCTCGAAAGGGATTTCATGATCCCAGCTTTGGTGAGGAGGTAAGCGGCATACCTGTTCCTCAGAAAAAACATTAACGTATCGCGAGTACTAGTGCTCGCGTGCATCAATCAACGAAATATTACCCTCTTCAAGGGTATCATCAGAAAAAATAGAAAGCAACTCAATGCGAGTGCAAGGACCAACAAACAAGCTATACAATGATGCATTTGCTGATATCCATAGCTTCGGCATCAAAATCAAAGACAAATTCCTTACTCCTTAATGAGAGTTCAGAACAAAAGACGAAACAAAGTCAACAGAGACTTATCAGACTTTCCCGAAACACCATTGACTTTGGACACAATTAATGATGCATCCGCCAATATCCATAACTTTGGCGTCAAAATCGAAAACAAATTTCTTAATCCGTCTGGCGGGAGTTCAGAACAGAAGGTGAAATAAAATCAACGAATGCCTTATCAGATTTTCCCGGAATGCCAATAGAAGGCACATAATCCCAAGCGGAGGAAACAGAATCGGGAACCGGGATGCCAAAAAACAAAACGAAAGCAAAAATGAAAACGAAAACGAAAGATTCTCAAGAATCTTGATCATTGCAGGTCTTGCTTCATGACCTCATCTTCAACTCCTTACCCAGTCTGCTAAGGAAACAATCGGCGCAGGGGCCGCACGGTCCACAATAGCCTTAATGGTCTTCCCAGTTTTGAATTTTACCTCGCAACTGAGTAGGTCGCTATGACGGGGAGTCCTACACGCTGAGCAGGGTCCCCATCCACTCCAAGTTAGACAGTTCAGTGATCCTCTCGGATCCGTCGACGGCCTATGAGGTGGCCAGAATCTGTCTTCGTCTTCTTTGGGCTAGTCGAGAGAGTGGATTCGTGACTCCGGGGCGTTTTACTTCCCCTTTGTCTTCCTTCTTTGGCTTCGGTTGGGTTTCCACCACTTCTTTTCACAGCATGACGTCATCTTGTACCTGATGCATCGGTTGCCTTTTCTTCTGAATCAGTTCTTCAGGTATGTCATCGCTCTTCTTGTTCTTCGGAGGCTGGAGGTGGCTGTATCGTAGAGCTGCTGCTGACGGAGGTGATGTTTGTCATGGTGGTGGAGGGAGTGAAGAGCTTATTTCCCAGGCTTTCCAAGGGCGTCGGCAATGGAAACTTCCATTGGTTCTAGTTGCTTCGATACTCAAAATGACCCGCTAGAAGGTTCCGGACATCTTCCGAATGCTGGTGGAGACGTCGGAAATGAGGACAGGGTCGGGGGTCTTTGCCACGTCGTTGAACTCATCGATCTCAATTAAGAAATCCTGCATCCTACCCTACTGCTTGCAGTCCGAATGTTTCGAGCAGCCTCAGCAATGGCTGAGGAGTCCTGGAAGGTCATACGCAGTAGGGTGAAGGCCGTGGCATATAACGCTGAGGGGTTCCGACGGAAAAGGTGAGGGCAGGGCCCTTCAAACGAGAGGTTTCGTCGTCGGCAGTAATTCGCGAACTCCTGATCCATCGTTGGACCAGGAAGGAAAATTGTCAAGCTCTTTTTCATCCCCATCAAACTTTTCTGGAGGGGGGAATTTTCGCAGGAGGCTGAGGAGGGGACAAAGGCCCCACGGCATCAACTGACGGAGGAGTAAGGCCCCACTGGCAATAACTGACTCATGGGGGTAACGAGGAGGCGGAGGAGGAGAGAAAGGCCCCACGGCAGTGCTTGACTCGTAGGGAAAACGAAGAGGCGTAGGGTCTCGTACTCGACGAGAACCGCAAGGCGGGGCACGAGGAGGAGGAGTATGCGCCGTGCGATTTGCCGACTCGGGTCGGGGAAATTTGCAGGTTGCGGAGGAAACCGCACCATCAGTATCCGGCGGAGGGAATGCTTCGGAGGAGAGCCTTTTGGACCTGGGTAGGCCAAGGAGGCTGCAGTGGCTGTCGTCGTTGCGGAGTCGGTGCTGGCTGGAATGCTAGCTGCTGCAATATTTGACCACGCATATTTGCCCGTAGCTAGGCAACGTGGGTTATCAGTGTTTTGCAGTTATTGCTGGCTCTGAGAGAGAGGGGTGGATACATTACCTTGAGAACGCTTGCTCGTCACGGAGGTTGGCGACATCTCCGGGGAGAGGTCCTTGAGGAAGAGGAGGCAGCGGATGAGCCTTCCGGTGCTGACATTGTGGAGGCGCGGTGGTAGGTGAAAGAGGAGTAGTGTAATGTTACAGGCATGAGGTGCTCGGCTCCGGTGGGCGCTGAAAGGCACCGGATATTGCGGCTACAGTAGGGAAAATGGCGATGCCAGCGTTGTCCCGGAAGTGTGAATACGGCATGTCGGAATGGCTACGGAGGTGTATACGGCGGACCGGAAGGGCAGCTACTCGGCGGGGAGCACGCAGCGGAGCGGAGCGATTCACAGGCGTATTGAGGGAATAATAGGTTCAGAGTTATAGAGAAACTTAGAACACCGCTTGTGTCTTGATTCTTCTAACTATGCTATCGCCAGCCGGCGCTTATATAGACTTCAGCGCAGCCATACATAAAGAGTCAACAAATGAATAATTGGCTGGCCCCGCGGCGATTCCTTATCAATGCCAATACCAGTGGTAATAGGCATACGTAACGAAAACATGCAAAAATAGTACGGGACAAAGATAACGAATGTACTAATGCATGTGCGTATAAAAATAAAGCTTCTGTAACTCGAGTGTATGCATCAAGCTGCATTCCGGATGACACACCCTTCCGTAGTACTACCCTATCTAAACGATGCGAGAATCAACAGCCAAGCCTAATGGGTGATTAGTCCAGTCAATCAGCATTGGTCTTATGTTCGATTGCAGGGTCAGTGTTATCCCCTTGGCGGGTAAGTCTTCACCTTTAGCCGTGGCAGCTAATTAGTAGTGGAACCCTTGCCCCTTGCCACAGTGGTAGGCAAGTTTCCACCTTAGCCGTAACACCTCCTCTATAGCCAAACCTACCCTCTTAATGGGCAAACCTGCAGCCTCAATGGCCAAAGCTACCAGTTCATCTCCGAGCCTTGCTGACAGCTCTCCAGCACTATATAGGGAAATACTAGAGATAAAGAAAATGCAGAAAGTAGTAAACGAAACTGCTAACAAATTTAAGGAGAGTGTAGAGCATGCCCAATCAGAGGCCTAACAAGTACTAACGGGAGTTGTAAATCTAACTAACCAGTTCACAACTCAGTAGAAGGTAGATAACGGCACCACGATAGTCAATCTGAGAGCTCTAGAGGAAAAACTTGACACTGTCGCTGCAGCTTAAGCTATCCAATTTAATGGCATATTGAATAACCAAAGTATCTAATTTAATGATGCTCTACTTCGATAAAAGGCTGGACTCGAGGATTTCTTTCTGAATGAACTAAACCCCCTTATCAGCAACATGAATACCATGGGCAACATGTTAGACCAGATCCTGAACTTCTTATATACTCAAGACAAGAAGAAGACACCCTCTAGAATGCCTCCGACTCTACCTCTAGCTCCACCTCCAGCCCCTCCTGGAAGTAGTCTACTTCCTCTTCCAGATCCTCATGGTAGCAGTGGTGGCGGACCTCTCTTCAGTAGACAATGACCTTCCCCGCCGAGAGATCCCTCTCCACCTCAGCAAGAACCGAAAGTCCCTCTCTGAGTAAACATACTAACCTTTAACGGTAGATAGGACAAAGTAAATGATTTTTTCTACTGGCTCCAATTATACTTTCAAATGACTGGAGCTAACAGTAATCAACTCAGACTCGACTTGCTTACCCAATATATAGAGGAAAAAGCAACAGACTGGTAGCGGGATACTAAGGATATGGTAGTGATCTGGACAGAAGCCAAAGCACTTATTCGGACTGCATACTCTAATCCGTAGGAAACTGCTGAAGCTGTGCAAAAACTCTAAAAGGTAAAGCACATTGGAACTATTATTAACTTCTTTATAGAAATTGATGGGCTCAACTGGCTTGCCAAAGTACTGGACCAAGCCCTTATCGCTATCATAATGCCAAATCTCAAGGTTCAAGTACAGAATCTAATGGCAGGACACCTCCGAGTGATGACAAACTAGAAGGAGTTCAAGCTACTCACTATTTCAATCACTGGGTATGCTACTGCCATATCAGCCTCAACTTCCTCTAGCTCTTTACGAAAAAATACCAACTCCTCAACTTTCCAATCATTCTCAGCTCCTCTGGTACGCCATACATCAGTAAGAAAGGAAGATTGCATCCTCAGCATCATGAGTACTACAATGCTGGGGCACTGGGGTACAAACTCGACTCTACAACACTCTACTCCGGCTCTGCACATCACAAATATATGAGTTCATGCTACTGCATCCCCAACGTGTAGGGCACAATTGACCTAATAGGCCTCGTTGATAACACAGGCGACCTAATAGGCCTCTTTATAATGCCTATTACCTAGTGAGTCTCATTGATAACGCTGCTTACCTGGTGAGTCTCATTGATAACACAGGCGACCTAATAGGCTTCTTTATAATGCTGGCTGCCTGGTGAGTCTCATTAATAATGCTAGTCATCTAGTGAGTATCATTGATAATGCAGGTCACCTAGTGAGTTTTGCTAGTAATGCACATAAGCTGATAGATGTTATTGAGCATACTGTTGATATGATTGGACTCGTTGAGGGTGCACTATGACTATAGTACTACGTTATTAATTCTGTTTATATATTCTCAGGTATTCTCAATTCGGTATATAGAATTATTTATTTATTTCTAGCTATCATAATAGATACAGGTATCCTTTCACTACCTCTTCATACTATACTACTCTACTGCTCTAATGCATCCTCGTAGATTAAGCTTTCCATATCTCGCACCATAGAGATAGGCCTGCTATAGCTATTAAATTAAACTCATTCTGCCATATCAGTAAAAATAATTTTTCGGCTGGATGCAACCACCTCACTCTGGGCATGGCAATCGCCCTAAGTGCTCTTAGCACCTTAGGCATATTTAGAAACTTAACCTTCCACTCTAGAGCACTTGGTGTAATTAACAAATTGCACTGTGCCCTAGAGCACCTAGTATATTTAAGAAATTGCATTGTGCCCCTCCATACATGATGCGCTCACTCACTACACCTTACTACTCCTGGCGCAACCAAATTCACTACTTACTAATGCTCCTAGGGTACACTTAATAATACCTTTGAATATCATGGTATGCTTACTCTCAACATTAGTATAGGGACCTATATAAATATAAGGCTATCTACTGTAGATAGGCTGGCTACTAAAGTAATCATGACAATGCTAGTTACTGTAAATGCTACGCTCATTTTAAGAACTGATTATATATTTCTAGCTATCGTGATCTATATACAGGTGCTCTTTTATTATCTCAGTATGCTATGCCATTATCTATCATCTCATGGCTCTAGCCTCCCTATGTAATATAGCCCGTTTTGCCACACCTCGCTACAATAGCCTGCCGTACCTGTTAAATTCTGCTTAGTGTAGTGTATCTCGATACCTCTTAACAGAGCATATTCTGCAGCATATTGCGTGTCGTTGAGAGGGCCTGCTATGTCTATTAATAGTACTTCTTCTGCAGTATATTGCGTCATCGAGAGGGACCTGTCATACCTATCAATTGAGCTCATATTGCTATATCACGCACTATCGAAAGGGCCTGCCATACCTGTTAACAGAGCTCATTCTGTAGCATATCACGCACCACGAGTAAAACCTGCTATACCTATCAATAGGGCTCATTCTGTAGCATATTGCATCAGTGAGAGGGCCCACTATACCTATTAAAAGACCTTCTTCTGCAGTATATTGTACACTGTTTAAAGGAGCCTGCCATACCTGTTAAAAAACCTTGTTCTGCAGTATATCGTGCTATTGAGAGGGATGTACCATACCTGTTAAGAGAGCTCATTCTGTAGTATATCACATGTCATGAGTAGAACCTTCTGTACCTGTCAATAGGGCTTATTCTGTAGCATGTCATACTGGAGAGGGGCCTACTATACCGGTTAAAAGAGCTTGTTCTGCAGCATATGATACTATCGAGAGGGACCTGTCATACATGTTAATTGGGCTCATGTTACCATATCGTATACTATTGAGAGGGCTTGCTATACCTGTTAACAGAGCTCATTCTGTAGCATATCAAGTATCATCGAGAGGGCCTACCATACCTATTAACAGAGCTCATTCTGTAGTATATCGAGCACCATCGAGAGGGCCTGCTATATCTGTTAAGCTGAGCTTATGTTGCCATATTGCATGCTAGTGAGAAGGGCTGCCATACCTGTTAATAGTGCTCATTCTGCAGTATATCGCACTGCCAAGAGGGTCTGCCATACCTGTTAAAAGACCTTATCCTGCAGCATATTGTGTTGTTGAGAGAAACCTGCCATACCTGTTAATTGAGCTCATGTTGCCATATCACGTACCATCGAGAGGGCCTGCCATACCTATTAATAGAGCTTATATTAAGTGCCATCAAGAGGGTCTGCCATACTTGTTAAGCTGAGCTCATATTGCTATATCATATGCTGGTGAGAGGGGCTGCCATACCTGCTAACAGAGCTCATTTTGTAGCATATCAAGCACCGTCAAGAGAGCCTACCATACCTGTTAAATTGAGCTCATGTTTGTTATATTATATGCTGGCAAGAGGGGCTGCCATACCTGTTAACAGTGCTCATTCTGTAGCAGATTGTGCTGCCAAAAGGGCCTGCATACCTGTTATATTGAGCTGTAAATAATACATTCTCAGTACATCAGCAGCTGAATTCGATGAGGGGTAATTCTAGCACTGTCAACCAGCATATACTACCTTGCCATGGCTTAGGGGTGCAAGCGGAGTAGCATAATAGAAAAAAACAAAAAAAAATGGCATGTACTGATCAATACCTATACCTAGTCTTGTGCTCCTAGCATCGCAATATAAAAAAAATAATAATACATAAATTATGTACATACTATAATGGCTGGACACAAGACTAGCATATACTATAGTTCTCATACTACTTTTTTTTTTTCATTTCATTTCTCACAAGCCCTCTCATAGGCTATAGCAGGTCTTATACTACTATGGGTCCAGTAGTCTTGATCGGCAGCCCGGAAATGTATTAAACTACAGCCATCAGGCCCATATCGTACTATATAGTCTGCCAGCCAATCCATGTAAACACCTACAAATGGCTATAGTGGCCTACCCAATAAATATGCAATGAGTAGTCTAATAGCAGTTTAAGGACTAGTTTGACAAGTGGCCATGGCCTACCGAGTAGCTGTGGCCTAAGCGCATGTATGAGATACCTGAAGATATTAGGTATATCAGGCATATTCAACATATTGAGCATACATATGAGATACCTAAAGGTATTGAGCATATCAGGTGTATCAAGCATATTGAGCACATATATGAGATACCTGAAGGTATTAGGCATATCAGGCATATCAAGCTATTGAGCGTACATATGAGATACTAGGTATCCCTAGATATTAAGTGCACACATCAGCATGCATAAGATATTTGGTATACTACACAGTTGTCAGCATTCTGATTTACTTGTTATACTCAAGAGTCAATATACTAGTGAGAAGTGCATACTCAACATACTTAATATATCCAATATACCTAATGTGCCCAATTTGCCCAATCTCTCATAGATGCACGCAATATCTGATATGCATACTCAATATACTTATATATTCAATACACCCAATATCTCATACATACGTCAATATACCTAATATGTTACGGGGTACGTTGGGGGTAAGCCGTTTACTAAATAACTAAGTGCAATGTAAAATATAATTAAATATAAGTCACGGAAAATAAAGTAGTTAAGGTAGTAAGAAAGCTTTATATTTGTTAGGGTTGAGTTCCAGGTCCTTGCCCTTCTAACTCCAGTGGGTCAGGCTTCTATTTATACAAAATGTAGTTCTTCAAAGCTGTTAACAAATCAGCTTGAACGGATTCTGGGGATCAAGCCAGACCCTGAAAAAAGCCAAGTGACAGCCTTTCTTTTTGACCAACCCTTACAATAAATTCTAGAACAACAAATATAAGAACTTGAAACTTCTAATGCAAGCCTCTATCTAAAAAATACCATCATAACTCCGATCCCTATGCAAAGATTGATGATATAAGAAAATAAGAAAAGGTTTATCATTACAACGAATAGTACAACAGGAGCTGCCGGAAGAGTTAGTAACCAAGATTGCTAATCTTAGTAGTTACTTACTTCTTAACCGAAGAAGTTCCACTACCACAGACCTGACTAGTATTGGGTTAGCTAAACTTCCGACTGGTAAAGCTTTATAGTTAGTAGTACCTTTTGACGACACTTAAACAAGATGGTGTTTATAGCATGAGAACGATTATGCCTGTAACAGTACTCCCCTTTCTTAGAGCACACGTCCCGAGTGCCTATTAGCTATTATTCTTTAATTTCTTAAAAAGAATATAAGCCGTTACAGCTTAGCGTCGGTGGATCTCTTACCTTGACCTTAGCAACTTAATTGCCGTGATCATACTCAGGGTAATATTCCGTAATGTCCCTGACTATAGGCTGTGCCTCTACTTAGTCTTTGACGTTGAAGGTAGTTGGTAAGAGCTTTACCTATTTGTCATAAGACCATACTACTATATTCATAGTGTCTTGACCCCTTGAACACTTTTCGGTTTGACACCTTGGCTTGTATCTAGGATAAGTGTTAACACTATACAAACTTAAGTTCGTAGGTTAGGTCCATGCCATACCTTTATGATAGATATATCTGCACTCTAGGTCGGTAACTTGACTGCATTTCTAACTTCTCTTTCTCTTTCTTCCTCATTGCCCTGATTCGGCTTGTTTTTCTTTATCAGGGTATCGTTCGCGGAATTCTTTAAGTGCATTCCACCGGTGATCCATCATCCTATTCATAGTTTGCCTAAGGCTTTCCCATGTTGCCTCCTCGGGCCCATAACCTTCCCACTGCATAAGGTACTCTAGTGTCTTCTTGGTACCATTGTAATCGTACGTCGGTGATAGAGGCTATGAAGTATTCTTCCTCGCCTTTCTTGCATTAGTGGGGATGGTTGGTCAGGTAGAGGGTTGAGAGCGGATGTTTTGAATGGTTCGAGCAGTGAAATGTGAAAGACAGGGTGCATCTTCAAGTTGTATGGTAACTTAAGCTTGAAGGAATGTTTGCCTATTACTTTTTTCGATAGTGAAGAGTCCAATCAACTTAGTGTTGAGTTTCTTAGAAGGTGTTTTTGTCGGAATGTTTTTGGCGTTAAGTATGACTTTGTCTCCTTCCTTGAAGTTTGGCTATTGGGCGTGATGTTGGTCGTACCACTTAGCTGCTTGTTCGATTGATTTGTTCAGTTCCTTGCGAATCCGTTCCCATTCTCCTGTGAGTTCTCCCGAGGGTACGTTGAGGGCCTCTTCCTCATTGATGGTATCAACAAGGGGGTGAAAGCCGTAGTTGGCGAAGAAAGGTGAGGTCTTGGTGGAGCTATGTTGTGCGTTATTGTATGCGAACTCTGCGAGGGGTAAGAGTTGGTTCCAATTGTCCTGGTGGTAGGTGACGTAGTTGCGGAGGTAACCTTCGAGGGTTTGGTTGACTCTTTCGGTTTGTCCATCGGTTTCCGGTGTGCAGTGGTACTCATGTTTAGGTTGACTTTGAGTTTCTTCATGAGTTCCTGCCAGAAGTTCGAAGTAAACTTCGGGTCTCGGTCCGATATAATAGACTTCGGTAAGCCGTGGAGTCGCCATATTTCTCGAAGGAAGGTAGTTGCTAATTGTTCTGGATTGTTCTGCTAGAGGGATGAAGTGAGCCATCTTAGTGAACCTATCCACTACT
>WHUZ01000243.1:0-20023 GCA_015179045.1 Kalaharituber pfeilii
TTTTAAATAATATTTATATCAGTTACAAGTACTTGTCAATTTAAACTTGTTAGTAGTTTAGTATAAGTTGGGATTTCTTCTAAAAAGAAAACCAACTTATTCAAATAAATTAGTTTTTTCTATATTAAAAAACTTAGACTAATAAGTTGAAATAAATACAAGTTCAAAATTTTATATTTTACTATATAAATAATCTTTATTTAAGTTAGTTTTTAGCTTTATTTTTAGCTTATTATATAAGTTTTATTAAAAAAAAAACTAACTTATTAAAGTAAGTTGATATTAATTTAAAGTAAAAACTTGTATTAAAAAACTAACTTGTACTAACTTGAATAAATATAAATACTAATTTTAAAACTTAATACTAGTTTATATATTAAAGTATATTTATATATCTATAATATACTTTTAATTATTAATAAATACTTTAATACTAGTAATTAATATAAGACTTTTAAAATCTACTAATATTTATACTTAGTATAAATTATAAGTTAATTTTTCTAAATAAGTTAGTTTTTAAATTAGTTTATTATATTATAAAATTAGTATTTGTATTGATTACAAGTACTCATTACTTTAACTTATTAATAGTTTAGTATAAGTTAAATTTTCTTTTAAAAAAAAAAACTGACTTAGCTAATATATTAGTTTTTTCTATATTAAAAAACTTAGACTAATAAGTTGAAATAAATATAAGTTGAAAATTTTATATTTTACTATATAAATAATCTCTATTTAAGTTAGTTTTTTAGTTTTATTTTTAACTTATTAGATAAATTTTACTTAAAAAAAAAAATTAACTTATTAAAGTAAGTTAGTATTAATCTAAAGTAAAAACTTATATTAAAAAACTTACTTGTACTAACTTAGACTAATACAAATACTAGTACTTTAAAATATATAATATAATATACTTATATACTAATTAAGAATAATTAAATATATTATTAATATAAAGAATATAATATAGATATAGTAGTATTAAATAAGTATTATAGAGTCTTTTTGATAGTATAAGATATACTAAAATAAACTAAAAGTAATATATACTAGAATTATCTTAAAAATATAAGATAATATTATTTTATAAATATAAAATAACTTTTTATATAGTATAAAATAGACTTATTAATAGATATAACTAGATTCTTTATATAGTATAAGATATAGCAGAATAGATAAATTTTATATACTATAAAATAATATTAAATAGATATTTATAGGTATAAAATAATTTTTTCTATAAAATAAAATATAATTAGTATTTATATTAGTTATAAGTACTTATTAGTTTAACTTATTAGTAATTTAATATAAGTCAGTTTTTTCTATATTAAAAAACTTAAACTAATAAGTTAAAATAGATATAAGTCAAAAATTTTATATTTTACTATATAAACAATCTCTATCTAAGTTAGTTTTAGGTTTTATTTTCAACTTATTAGATAAGTTTTAATAATAAAAAAACCAACTTATTAAAGTAAGTCAATATCAATTTAAAGTAAAAACTTGTATTAAAAAACTAACTTAGACTAACTTAAAGTAATGCAAATATTAAATATAATAGAATAAATTAAAATTAATATATAGTAAGCTTTTCTTGATAATATAAGATTGACTTATTTTATAAGTATCAAATAACTCTTTTAGTAGTATAAAATATAGTAAAATAAATTAAAATTAATATATAGTAAGCTATACTTACTAGTATAAAATTGACTCTAAATTTTATAAGTATAAAACAATACTTTTAGTAGTATAAAATATATAAGAAAATACTGAATTAAATATATAGTAGATTTCTTAATAGTATGAGATAGACTTATTTTATAAGTATAAAATAATCTTATTTATTATATAAAATAAGATAGAATAAGCTAAATTAAGATACTATAGAATAGTATAAGATAGTCTTAATTTATAGATAGTATTTATATTGGTCCAAGTTGATACAAGTTAGTATTTTAGTATAAGTTTTTACTTTAGATTGACAAATATTAAGGTTCAAGCGTCCTTTGAAACTAGTCTATTACCTCTTATTATACTACTCTATAGTTTCTTTATTCATACATATATTTATAATAGCTATTTAGCTATTTTTATATATATTTACCTTAAAATTCAGCTCTCCTCTCCAATTTATCACGAAGATACTCTTATTACTATTTATATACCCTTGCTATAGCCCCACGGGTAGCACGCGAGTAATGATATTTAAAAAAAAAAAAAAACTCCAACCTGTCATACTGGATAACCTGTCATGTTGCATAAGATTTACCGGCCCAGGTGTTATGCAATATGACAGGTTTGTCTTTAGGTATTGTTTGTGTTTTGGTGCCTGTCTCCGGGCCATAAGGACTTCGGTCCAGAGACCCTGCCCTGGCACGACCTGTACGCGGGGTTATGTGATATTAAAAAAAAAAAAAAAAAAAAAAAAAAAACCTGCCTGCTTATTGACATCTATACCGCATTCTAAGCTATGGGGACCGCTCATTATGCTGGAGGGATCGCGCAGCATCATTGGATTCAGGCGGAGAATTCAGGCTGGGATATGAAGTCCCCAATTTGCACCCGCCACTGCTTTGTCCTGAGAATGCATACTGTTCTTTGGAGGCAATGGATCTGATAAAGTAGGCAAGTAAGCAAACCTTGTCTCACTTACTATGCTATATCACGTACTAGTATCTGTCTCATGCACTGCCAACCATCATGATAAATGGTACCCCAGATCTTCAGCCAGATAATCATGTCCCATACATTTGATTCTAGTGACGCGCACCTAGGATGTAAGGGTGGTGGACTATTGGCTGCAACTTTGGGCTGCAGTAGCGGCCCAATCTCCAATTCTCCACACCATTCACGCCCAGACTGCATTTATTATGTGGTTTACACGTTCCGTCAGTTCCGACATTCTCCAAGCTTTGTTTTTTAGAGGAGATGGACAATTTAGCAGCATTGACTGCAGCTAGAGCAACTTCCATCTAAAGTCACTCGTCTTTTACAAGGTTTACACTCTTGGAGTTTTTCGTCGGTGGAGACCATACCTATACTAGTGCGAAGTTATACCTGAACTTGACCGCAATACAAATCGGCTGTAATTCGCTGCCATTGTTGCTTGCAAATTTCTCAACCTACCATCTTACCAGTTACCGAAGAAACATCCTATAGCTAATGTTGTTTCGTTCTTTCTTCCGTGGGGCCACATACTGCCTCGGCGCTCGTGTCGCCAGAGAACGATCGACGTATTTCAGCTGGCTAAAAGCTACTAGGGCTGCTTCTACTTTCACTGCACTCGCTACCTTCGTGCGACTCACTGACACATCTCGAATAACCACAAATATCAGCTTTCTATCTCAGGTGATTGTTCGCCTGGACCTGTATGATTCTGAAAACGACTCCACACCAAAAAGTGTGGGCTCCGGCTTTTTTCTCAATATACCTGGTGCCGGTAAAGATGTCATTGTCACCGCAGGGCACAACCTGGTCCGTCCTCCGAAACCAGGTCAACCCAGGCCAGCCCGAACCGAGAAAATTGGTATTTGGTCCAAAGATGCGCACGGCAAGTGGACCACACAGATCGTCAAACCCACGCAATACCGCATTGCGGAGCCCTATGAAAGGTCACCGACCACAGAAAACTCAATCCATGACTATGGAGTCATTCTGCTAGACCGAGGCACTACGGCGAGGGATGCCTTTGGCTACAACATCGCCCTAGCCTCGATGGACCTGAACTCCAAGTTGCTAGGGGATGGTGCGGGTCTGAATGCTATTGTAGGTGGATATCCAGCAACGGCGAATTCTGGGGAAGAACCAGAACTGGAAACTGGTTTTGGCCGCTTCACCAAAAACTCCGAACGTCAGCTCCACTATAGTGCCCCTACGGATCAGGGTATGAGTGGCGGCCCTGTTTGGGTTGACTTTGGCGGTGAACCAGTCGCGGTTGGAATACAGTGAGCCCTCTCCCTGAAAAATAGATAAATTCACCTCTATATTATATGGTGCTAAGTATAAACCGCCTCTAGCAATTACCACGGTGATAAACCTGGTGAAGGTAACCGAGCTACCCGTCTAGAAATCAATACAATGCGAGACATCCACAATTGGGCTGAAGGAGAAGGAGTCCTGATGAGGAAAGCCATTAGATTGCTGACCAAGGAGTTTGAAAAAGGCCTGGAATTTCCGGATGGAGTGTTCTTGCAAATTGGCGTGCCCGAAAACAGTTCAAACAATGAAGTGGTACCATGCTTTGTCTTTTCTGGTCCAAACCGTGATCACTCCTTGACCAACTTCGAAATCATACAGGCCCAGGCATACACATACAGCTCCAAACAGTACGGTGTCAGAAAGACTGCTCCAAAAGTCGTCCACTACATCATCTCTCACGCGCTGCCACAAGGGGAACAGCGATATCTAGAGTTCAATACAAACCCCAGCTCCGCCCCAAGCCAGGTAACCGCGGTCAAGGACGTCAATTTTGCATGCCTGGTAGAGTTCAAACCAACGAAGAGTTCACCAAATGCAGGAAAAAGTCCATTACAGCCTTCCTTCGAGGCTGACAAGTCATTTAAAATGGTCGTGGCGCAAAGTCATGATAGCAATTCGAAGCCTTCCCAATGGAAGCTTTTGGCCAGCCCGCATGATATTCCACCTCCAGACGATCCGTTCGGACTGGACCGAGTGCGGCCGGGGCTGTTGATGAATAAGCTTAAAGAGCGCTCCACAAAGGTATATCATCGTAGCGACCGTTCTCTCGCAAGGATAAACTGAGACCGTTGCTAACATGTACCAATTTGCCATGACAACTAGTTTGAGGATTTCATCCTCGATGACTAGTGAGATTTGTTCATTGAAGGAAAAGTGTCCTAGAAGCATATTGATGGGTGGGACCTTTTGACGTGTTCGGGTTTGCGAGCAGATTTTCAATTGACACTGAAGGATATCAATAGTTGGTTTCAGAAGAATAGATCTATATTTGCACATCATAAACATTGCTAGATGCTGATTTATGTGCGAAAGATATAAAAGTTCGTATCGAAATTGGCACAGAAATTGGCAGCAACAATGCCAAGGACATGACCGGGAGACCCTTTTTTTTTTGTTAAAATATCATTACTCGTAAACCTCCCCTTGGGCTGTGATGAGGCGGAGAAACGCATGTGGCATAGGTTATACGGTAATATTATTATCGATTGCACACTATGGAAGAATAATTTTAAAACTAACTACTTAGAAGAGCACATTTCTGAACAACTAGAGAAAATTATTCTGGTCCGCTCGCAAACAGTGTGATCAACTGGTCCCCTCGCGAATTACGTGAGATTTGTGAGCGCCCGGTCCACTCGCGTTATGGTGATATCTATCAATAAGGGACACTTGGCAAGTAAAATTACAGCCTTAGAGTTGAGATTCGACCTTATCACTCAACTAAATCTGATTGAAAAATAACTACTATAGATATGTAATATGTCACCTGCTGTACAACTTGATACTATCTGGTCAAGAAAATATATAGATAATATTAAGTAATAGATAATTACAAAAACTTATAAGCCCGCCGATGGGCTGTGATTTATGTGCTCAACATACGTCATCAACTTTCTTTGCCAGCATAACACAACCTTTCCCGCAGCATCTGCACTCTTGTCTTATGAAGCACGATTTAACGGCCTGTTAAGTCCACTAATGACTTGCCCTATTTAGGCGATATTTACTTTTTTTTAGGGGAGGCACTAGACGATGTCATATATCCTGCACAGTGTAGATGTGTTTGAGAACACTAGCTACACTCCTAGCAATACGGGAAATGACAATGGCACCATGAGCCCGCAGTCTGCATGCAGGGTAAGTGTTAAAAAAACAAAAAAAGGAAAGCTCCATTATTGTTAGAAACCTCTCACCAGCTAGAAACAAAAAAGGTTATTCGCGAACAGCAATCCTCTTGCGCACTCAGTCCACTCAGCAGCGGACCACATTCACAAGTGTTATGCAAATCTGACAATACCTACATAAATAGAGGTTTTCTTTGTGGAAGTGTTGTCAGGCGTTGGATGCCACACACCAGCAAATATACTGGTACTCCATATTGTGACTGAAATCTACAAACCTCCCGTGTTGAAATGTATAGTATTCATATTGTACGTTGCGTTTTTATTCTTATTCCCTATAACTAAAATCAAAAAGAAAAAGAAAATAAAAAATAAAAAATAAATTACTAAGCTATGAATGGGAGGCATGGAAAACTTAGGACGTTACCCCTTACAATGAACTTTTGTTGCATATTTTGCAGACCGCAGCCGGCGGTGATACTGGGTACGAGGACACGGCTGACAGTACAGTACATACGGCAGAGAATGCGGATTCGGAATTTATACCAGGGATGTTAGTCTGCTCTGGCCCTGTCGGGAAAATTTCCCATTCGCGCGATGGCCGGCCGGTTCACATTGCTACTGACCTGAAAGGACGCGCATTCCCTAGGCGCAAAGATGTAGTTGGTGAGTTTGTGTCTCCACTTAGGCGGTATGCTGTCGCTATAAATTCCAGAAACAATTACCGTAACAGAGAGAGGTGAGATAATTTCGTGAACTTTGCCCCCCCTTGAGGCCTATTTATGCTCCAATTCTTCAGTGGCACATTCGTTTCCAAAAGTCACGAAAACTCCCCCATTCGTTGCTTGCCTAAAACCTTCCCCATCTGCCATGGCTTTTCTTCTGTGGACGGGTGAGGAGTTTCATATACTTAAGCGAATATATATGTGAGTGCCATTGGTAATTGCGCATGCCAAGTCGACAACAGATACCAGAGTTAACAGCAAATTGACCTGAGCTGCGAGCTGTGTACATACCCTGTATGCCTGAGATGCTTCCCTGCTATAGGCTGGTAGCCTGTATGCGGGGTTACGTGACTTAAAACCTAAAAAAAAAGCCTGATATACTGCAATTGGTTGTTGCTCCGTGCTGCTTCAGCAGCTTTAATGTACTCCAAATTAAATGCATAGCACAAAAGTGGGAACGGAGCAGGTGAATTACTATACGTAGAGTACGAGCAACGTTCGGATCATTTGTAATAGACTAACACACGCAGTAAAGATTGTTAGCTTGATAAGACTCCCACACAAAACCACCAGGCACCCCGGAACCAAGTCCCACCCCCCGCCCGCAAGGACCAACGCCACCAACAAACTGCAGTATAGTCCTACACGGCATAGCCCTAAGGAAGGGCCTAGGGAACGTATGACGATGGCTAATGGCAGCCAACCAAGGCCTGAAAATCGTCGGGATCCGATGGCTGAGATGGAAGGAACTGCTATTGGAAGAGGGCAAGAAGACGAGGTCTATGGTGGTGTATCTGGAGAAGGAGATGGAAGTCGAGAAGGTGAGACTCGGAGGAAGGTGGCTCAGGTCGAGCCGGTATAAAGCGGACAGGGGATGCAGATAGGTCACATACCGGCTTGTGGAGGACTTTGGAATACAATACCCACACTACTAGCGAGAGCTGTGGGTCTCATACCTGTTAACTGGTTTATTTCCTTTCACTTATTCCTTATGTAATTTAACCCCGCCATAGCCCACAGGGCGGCATGCGAGTGCTGATTTAAAAAAAAAAAAAAACGGCTGAAGCTAAGTGGACCCTCACATTTGAGACATCGGTATTGGCAGGCTCCGGCCGCCATGTTAACCGCGCTAGACGGGACAACACAACGGGCAACTGATCGCCTCTTGCAGCATCACATGTAGATGTCCGCAACACGCAACTCTATCTGCCAATAGATAAAGTAGTTTCTTTTTTTTTTTTTTTTTTTTTTTTATATCATTACTCGCATGCCGCCTGTAAGGCTATGGCGAGGTGTTACTTAAATACATAACGATGAATAACTAAGGATAAAGATAAGGAAAGAAAAGGAAATAACAAGGAAGTGAGTAAGGGTGCCTAAGACCGTCCAACCCATTCCAGTAGATCCACCAGGGTGTCCTTGTCTCCGTCTCTGGGGGGTTTCTTAATATCTTCCTCCCTCCCTGGCGATTTCCTTCTCCAAGTCTCATATTCCGTCATCACGTGAGTCATGGTTTCCAGGCCCCTGCCGCACCACCGGCAGTCGGGGCCATCTGCTTTAGAGATCTGGAATTTCCAGTGCCGCAAGCCTTTGTTCCCCAAGATTCCGGCTAGGGTGGCGACCCGGTTCCCTAGGCGCTGCAGCGGCCGGTAGCTCAGTTGTAGCCTGTTCCGCCCCTGGCCTCTTAGTGACATCCTCTGTTGTCTTAGTTCTGCCTCAGTAATGACTTCGTTCTAATACTGTAGGGCTGTGCCTATTTTGGCTGCCCTGTCTGCATCGGTATTGCCTCGTAATCCTCTGTGGGCTTTCATCCACATGATAGCAATGTCTAGATTACCCTGTACAGCCCTGGCATCCCACTGGTCCCTGACTATCTGTGCCACCGCAGTATGAGTAGGGTCTCTATTGATGATCTTATGCATCCTCCGGATAGCACCCTTTGAATCAACTGCTATGAGCAATTCCCTGTCTTGTTGTATCAGAGCATGGCTAATAGCGATTCGCTCTGCATCATTAACTATACTGTGCCTGTCGAGATAGACTGATATACTTGTCCTCTTTATAAATGCACCTGCTCCAGTGGTTTCATCTATCCGGCTCCCTTTAGAATAGGCACAGGTCCATCTCTTGTTCTCTTTCTTAGTAATTGTCCTCCCCTGATCTTGTGTAGTATTCTTTAATAGAGCTAGAAGTATTTTTTTTTTTTTATATCAATACTCGCATGCTGCCCTTCAAGCTTCACAAGGGTTTATTAAAAGCAAAGCAAAACTAATTAATATTTAAGCAGATAATGCTTGTAGTTTCTATTGTATTATGAAGGAAGTAGCTAATAGTCTATCTTATTTCTGTTCTCTTTCCAGCTTGTACTGGCTTACCTTGAGCCATCTTTATCTAAGTTATACCTTATTATTATCCTGTTAGTTCTCTAAGTATACTACTATATAGTTTATTTTTTTTTTTTTCTCTGATAAGTATTTGTTTCCTCAACTATTTAATTCTGATAATCGTTTTTAGGTCTTTATTGTTTATAGTTATTCATTATTATACATTGTTTAAATTCTTTCTTAAGGCTATACTATATATAATAATATTAGATTTGGTAGTAATATTGAATATTGTTAGAGAGAGTTTAATAGTAGCTTAAAGTATATATTGAGAAGTTAATAGTTTTAGTACTTTATTTCTAAGATAGTACTTAAAAGCTATAAGAGCTAAAAGTATTATTAGTAGGAGCTGTACTCATTATTTTAATAGAGAGATTTTATAACCTTGTATATAACTTTATAGGATGGAATTTAAACCAATATAAGTAAAATGAAGGATCTTTAAACTATACAAAACTGTAAGATAAGCTAGTTTATATTATCTTAGAACTCTAAGTCTTAGTTTACTATTATAACTATTAATTTTATTTAATATAATACTAATACTAGTTTATTCTTTTTAAGATTGCTACTATTAGAGTATTTCTAAGTAATACTCCTATATATATAGTTTAAACTTAAATAGTATTAATATTATAATATAGTTACTTTTTATTATTAATCTCTAATATAGTATGAGTTATATTTATAGATACTACTATTAAGTAGTTAGAAAGCTATTAAATGTATTAGATATTGATAAATTTACTTGATTGAGTAATACCTAGTTATTACAAAGGTGTTAGCGTAGGCGTCGCTGGACTCGTGAGAGTGACTCTTGAGGCGACTCCGGGTTCACGAAGGCAGCGAAGCGGACGACAAAAGGTTACGCGAGAGCGTTAAGTGAGAGTTCAACTTAGAACACTGCTTGTGTCTTGATTTCCTTCTAGCTAACTGTTCAGCTCGTTTATATAGACTTCCGGCCGTCATACATGACTAGTCAATTGACAGTAACATGACGATAAATATGCTAAGGCATACAGGCAGAGAAACGTAACAGAAAACACGCATCAGGAAGGTCCGTAATAGCAGGAAAGGCGTGAACGTAATAGAAGCATGCATTAGGAAGGTCCGCGGTAGCTGGAAAGGCGTGGACGTAATGGAGGCATGCATTAGGAAGGTCTGCGGTAGCCGGAAAGGCGTGAACGTAATGGAGGCATGCATTAAGAAGGTCTGCGGTAGCCGGAAAGGCGTAAACGTAATGGAGGCATGCGTTAGGAAGGTCTGCGGTAGCCGGAAAGGCGTGAACGTAATAGAAACATGCATCAGGAAGGTCTGTGATGCATGTGCGCATATTGGTAGGCCATGTGCAACTTCAACACACACTTCTGTAGGCAACCGCCGTTTACCAGTGGACGTTGCCTAGTGGTGATCAGTCACATCTTTAGCATACGTCTCTGGCGGTGCTTCCGGAACCGACTCCGTAAGTCTTACCTTAGCCGTAACAAAAGGTTGATATAGTTAATAGAGAGTCTATGATCTCTTAATGAGGTAGTTATTATTAGAATAGTTACTCCATTAGTAGTATAATACTATTAGGAAATAATAGTAAGTACTAAGTAAAAAGTCTAAAATTGATTAAGACAAAATACTGTTAATTATCTATGGCTTAGCAAAGTAAGCTGCTATAGGGCCTTAATTAGAAATACTATTCTATTATCTTTAGAAGAGATAACTAAACTAGATTTAGTACTAGGAGGAGCTAATAAGTCTGAAACCTAATAAGTAACAAACTAGACTATATATCTAGTAAATTGAAATAAGACCCCAGCTTCTATAGAAAGCCACTATCAGAAAAGGCACTTAAAATAGGATCTAGTAAGAGTATTTAACTTGAGCTAGATAATAGCCTACCTCAACAGAAGAACCATTATTAGTAAAAGCTATAATACTCCTATTTAAAGTTATTTTTATATAAGAATATATTTTAAGTTTTTTATTTATATAATTAGTTATAATAAAGTACCTCTATTATATTAGTAGATATAATAATTATTAGTATTTTAATCTTATTTAATATGTTTAGTATTTTTTTATATATTACTAAGTATACTTATTAGTTTCTTATAAGAGACTTATCTACTTATAGTTATTTATTGTAGTCAATTCTGAATTCTACTTATATTAATAATATAGACTTATTACTTTTACTACTAGTAGAGATAGAATTTAAAAGCCTAGAGACCTATATTAATATTAAAACTTATTTAAGTCTATTATTATTATAATAGATTTTTAAATTCTACTCAGTAGAATTATAAAATTCCTCTAATAATTTTATAAGAAATCTATTATTTAGTTATAGATTTTAGATTACTTTATCTTAAAATTTAAGAATACTTACTTTTATTCTATTTAACTTTTATTAAAGATATATATTTATAGTTTATAAGTTAGTTAAATTTTTAATTATATTTTATTTTATTACTTATAATATATCTATTATTATTTTAGCTATTATATAATATTACTTCTGTAATTCTTAGATTTTATAGTTCTTATTATAGTTAGGGTAGAAACTTACCTACTATTGTAGTAAGAGATAAAAGTTCTACTATTAACTAGCTATTATAGCTAAAGGTAAAGACTTACCTACTAAAGGGATAATACTAGTTCTGTAATTAAATATAAAACCAATATTATAACAATCCAACTCGGACCTCTCGCCTCAGACCCTCCAGCTCCGGTCCTATACTGGCAACCAACATACTACTCGCCAGTACTCGTACACGTGCAGCTGACCCTGACACCCTTGCAATTCGCCGCACTCCTTCTAGCACTCCGATATATATCCCTGTACCTGTGAGCATGCTTAAGCGACATGGCCGCCAGCATCCCAGTCATTGCTTAACAACCCGAACCGAAGAACCTGCCAGAACCTACTAGAAGAACCCAGATCCCCAGAACTCGCCGGAAACCCGCAGAACCCGCCAGAAAGCCATAGAACCTGCCAGAAGCCATAGACCCTGCCAGAAGCCATAGACCCTGCCGGAAAGCCGTAGAATCTGCTGGAAACAGGTATCGCCAAGCTTATTCCCGGATATTCTTGACGCTTCTTCCTGCTTCCAGTCATTCCTTGGTCACCCATGTACTTCCTGTTGTTTCCTTTGTTTTCCATGAACTTCTAGTTGCTTCTCGGTTTTCCATGTACTTCATTTGTTTGCTTGTTTGCTTGTTTGCTTGTTGCCTGGATTTTCTACCGAGGGTTTTCTATAAAGAGGCCCTCCTCCTTCCTTTCTTTTGCTTCTCCACGCAACAACTTGTTTCCTACCCAAGTTGTGTATCTAGCCTTTTAATACATCTACGTCTCAATATCTCATAGTCTCGACTGCCTCTGCCTCCGCCTCCACCATGACCTCGCCTCGGTGCCCGCCGCCTACCCCGTACCCAGATCCTGTACCCTGACCCGGACCTGTTCATTACACTTTGTTGCGTCGCCCAATCAGTCACAGCTATGGGAGACTCCGCTAGCACCAGCACCAGCACCAGTACCAGTACCGACCCGATCGAAGCACGAAAAACAGCCTGGAGGACCCTGTGCACTGCTCTCGCCTCAATACCTCTTACTCCTGCCAAAAAACCTACTATCCCAGCCGGCACCCCTAGAGAATTTGGTACCTTTATCTTCGCTGCCCATGGCAGTGGAATGATCTCAGCTTTACAAGAAACCCAGGCCAACTTTAACATTCCCGATCATGGTACAACCAAAACCGCGGAAGTCCTGTGGATTACTATTACCAGAGTTTCCATTACTGTTTACACCAGAAACTCACGGCCATATCCTCCCAGAAAATTATGCAGAACGGCGCTCAAACTCAGGAACAATTTCGAGCCCCTAAGGTCGCCGACCTAGCCCCATTCGACAGAACCAGGGAAAAATTCAAGGACTTCGTTACTCAACTACACCTTGTCTTTAATGCCGATCCTACCCGGTATGACACAGACACTAAGAAACTCACATATGCCGCATCCTACCTATCCGGAAACGCCAGACAGTGGTTCCAGCCGTACTTCAATGATACAACGGGGCTTGTCACCTTCGCTGACTACGCAGCCTTTATTACCGCCCTTAGAGCCGCCTTTGACGACCCAGATGCCTGGACCACTGCCGAAAGAAAGCTCAAGGCCCTGAAGCAGGGTAACGAGAACTGTTCCACCTACCACACCAAGTTTGCCCCCTGGCCACAACACTCGGATACGACGACCAAACCAAGATCGACTTCTTCTGGAACGGGCTCCGGTTTCAGGTGAAAAACCATCTTATTAGCGTCCTAAACGAGCCTACCAACTTCGATGCCTTCGTCAAACTCTGTATAGGTATCGATAACAAGGACCGTGCCTTGTATGCCTCCACTTCAGCCCCCAAACCCGCCACCACACACGCCCACAGACACCCGAGGAAGCATTCCAATGGACCTCTCCGCCACTCAAGCTCAGGTCCAGGTCAGCAAGAAACGAGGACCTCTCTCCGACGATGAGAAGAAGAGATGACGAGAAAACAACTTATGCATGTACTGCACACAATCCAGCCACTGGGCCACCCACTGCCCTCTGCACAAGGGTCAGGCGATCAGGACCACCAACGCCAACCTCAGTCCACCCGCCAATGCCACCCCTCTGTACACCTCCGACCCAAAAAACTAATGCCCTCTTCAGTTCATGATGGCCGACTGAAGAGTGCCAGGATGCTACCTGGCGCCATCTTCCCTGAACCTGTCTCTGTTTCTGTTTCTGCTCCTGCTTCTGTCTCTGCTTCTGTTTCTGCTTCTGCTTCTGTTTCTGCTTCTGTCTCTACCCTTGCTTTGCATTCTATTAATCGTTTCTGTCTTTTGAAGGAAGTTTGTATGGAGGGAACTGGGAATAAGGAATTGGGTACTTCAAGGAAGGCTAGAAAGAGGAGGAACTGAAGGAACCGTTTTCGTCATTTTATTTCGTCTATTTCTGTTTCTGGAGACCTAGGAGGGGAAGACCCTTTAATTTTGTCTTGCGTTGTTAATGATTCTGTGAAATCCACATGTATGATAGACTCCGGTGCTACATTGCAGTTTATTGATCAAGACCTTGCTCTGAACCTGAACCTGCCTATGACCCTGAAACCTAGACCTGAGAAGCTGACAGTGGTAGATGGTAGAACCTCCATCGCCGGAGACATCATACATACCTGCACTCTGAAGCTCACCATAGACCAGCACGAGGAACAACTCACTTTTCAAGTTACCAAACTTGGTGGATGGAACATGATACTTGGAAGAACCTGGCTACATCGGCATAACCCAGTCATCGATTGGGAACAGAATACAATCCAGCTCGCCTCTGGCTACTGTCAAGCCCATTGTTTGCCAGTTCGATGACATACCACCTCCTCAGAGCCTATCTAACACAAGATAGCCATGATATCATGAGCTGCCTTCAAGGTAGCCTCTTCACAACCAGGAAGCCAGATCTGTGTTATTGCCACTGCTCCTGTTTGCGAAACTAGCAATAAGCCCGCCTCTGAGCTTGTACCCCCAGAATACCATGACTTTCTACCTCTCTTCAATAAAAAGGAGGCTGACTCACTACCCCTCCACCGATATGTCAACCATGAAATACCACTAGAGGAAGGGACCAAGCTGCCTTTCGGACAAATGTACTCAATATCAGATTCCAAGTTATAGGAAGTCCGCCGATGGTTGGATGAGAACTTGGCAAAATCCTTCATTTACCCCTCTTCCTCTTCAGCAGCATCTCCTATCCTCTTCGTCAAGAAAAAAGATAGCTCCTTTAGGCTATGTGTTGATTACCGGGCACTCAATGATATCACCAAGAAGGATTGATACCCTCTACCTAGGATCGAGGAGACCTTGAACCAGATTCGAGGGGCACGCATCTTTACTCGACTAAACCTCCGCTCCGCCTTCAACCTTATTCGTATCAAAGAAGGAGACGAATGGAAGACAGTATTCTGAACTCGATATGGCCTATTCGAATTTCTCGTTATACCCTTTGGATTAACCAATGCTCCTGCCACTTATCAAAGATTCGTCAATGATACCCTTAGAGAATACCTAGATGTCTTTTGCTGTGTTTACTTGGACGATATTTTGATTTACTCTAAGAACAGGAAAGAACACAAAGATCAAGTACGGAAGATTCTAGTAAAGCTACAGGAAGCTGGATTATTTGTTAAGCCTGAAAAGTGCGACTTCTCTGCCTCCCAAACTTGCTTCCTTGGATTCATTATCTCAGAATACGGAGTAAAGATGGACTCTGCTAAAGTATCTGCTATAACGGAATGGGAAACACCGAATTCAGTAAAGGACCTACAATACTTTCTCGGCTTCGCAAACTTCTACAGGAGATTCATCCACCAGTACTCCAGGATCTGTCAATCCTTCTTTCACCTGCTGAGAAAAGGAACCGAGTTCAAGTAGAATGAGGAATGTAGCCAGGTATTCGAGAAACTGAAGGAAGTCTTCACCTCCGCACCCATACTATGGCACTTTGAACCTGAACTGGAAACAATCCTGGAAATCGATGCCTCTGACCATACCACATCCGAAATCCTGTCACAAAAATTCCCCGAGAATGGTAAGATAGTACTACACCCAGTTGCCTTTATAAGGAAGAAAATGTCACCAGCAGAAAGCAACTATGGAATTGGAGATAAGGAACTATTAGCCATCATACAGGCAGTCAACGAGTGGCACATATGCCTACATACACTACCACAGCCATTTACCATCATTACCGACCACCACAACCTAGAAACGTTCAAGTCTAAGACCCTATTAAACCGCCGCCAAGCTCGTTAGGCTGGTGAACTAGCCCAATACGACTTCAGGATTACATTTCACCCTGGAGAAAAGAATGGGAAGGCTGACACACTTACAAGACGATCTGGAGATCTCCTTAAGGAGAGGGATAATCATGCTAGGCCAATACAAGAAGTCATTCCGAGTGAAAAATTCTCCTTGAATACCCTAGTAAGTAGCTATGAAACTGAGATTCAGACCCTGACCTAGACAGACTCTTTAGCCCAGGACATACGGAAGGCACTAGATAGAGGAGAAAAACATCATCCCAAGGCTCCACTGGGAGAATGCATCTTCAAGGATGGCCTCCTATACATCTACGGACTAGTATACATCCCTGACGACCTTGAATTGCAAGCCAAAATTATTCGTTCCTGCCATAATCACCCAGCAGCCGGGCACCCAGGGCAAGCCTCAACTTATGAAATCCTGTCGCGAAACTACTACTGGCCAAGCATGCGCAAAACAATCGCCCATTACATTCGGAACTATGACACCTACGCTCGCATCAAACCTGTCCGCCATGCACCCTATGGACTCCTGAAACCATTGGAAATACCTACTCGGAGATGGGACTCCTTGTCAATGGACTTCATCACTGGGCTGCCTGAATCAAATGGAAAAAATGCAATCCTAGTCATCGTAGACTGCCTTACCAAAATGGCACACTATATCCCTACTCGGTCTGACATCAACTCTAAGGACACACCCCAGTTGTTTTTCGACTGCATTTTCAGGTTACATGGGTGACCCGCATCCATTGTCTCTAACAGGGGGACCCAGTTTACTTCCAAATTTTCCAGAACCCTCTGTAAGCTTCTCGGCATCTAGTAAAAACTTTCCACCAGCTTCCACCCTCAGACCGATGGCCAGACGGAACGAGTCAACGCAATCCTTGAACAATATTTACAAGGATACTGCAACTATCAACAAGACAATTGGTCTGAACTTATCACCTTGGCCAAGTTCGCATACAACAATACCCTGTCCTCTACTACTGGAGTAATACCGTTCTTTGCTAATTACGGCTACTACTCCTGCTATACCCTGCTAGCTAAGCCGGATGTCAAACTGCCCAATCCCACGATCCTACAAGACTATGCCGATTGCTTGCAAGCGCTTGAAGAGTACCTGTGCACCGAGATTAAGTGGACACAAGCAATACAGGCAGAAAATTCTGACCTGCACCAACTCCCTGCACCCAAGTATGATGTCAGAGACAAGGTATGGCTCCTACGGCGAAATCTGCGTACAACTCGACCTTCCGGAAAGCTCGATCACAAGAGACTAGGGAAGTTTGAGATCCAAGAAAAAATCTCCTCTCATGCCTATAGACTCAAGCTTCTCGCCTCCATAAAGGTACACCCAGTCTTCCATACCTCTCTACTTGAACCCGTCGCTACGGACCCTCTTCCCAGCCAAACATCTCCTCTACCGCCTCCTGTCATCATTGAGGAAGAAGAAGAGTACGAGGTCAAAGAAATCCTAGACTCCCGGAAATACCACAACAAACTCAAGTACCTCGTTCGTTGGCTTGGTTACGACCAGCCTACCTGGGAACCTGCTGAGCTATGCACCAATGGCCCGTTACTAGTCTAGCGTTTCCACAACTCCTACCCCTCAAAACCAAGACCCAGTACCCTACCAAAATGAGTGGAACCAGGACTGACCTTATCATGATCTCTAATGATAATGATGAGCAGCAACCCGACCTTGAGAATCGCTGGAGCTCTCCCTCTAGAAAGGAGGCTACTGTAACAATCTAACCTGGACCCCTTACCCCAAACCCTCCAGCTCCGATCCTATACTGGCAACTAACGTACTACTCACCAGTACTTATACACTAGTATGTGGCCACCTCGTGACTGTGAGGGTGAGTGTAAGTATAGCGGTAGTGGATAAGGGACCCGTAAAGTTGGCGTCAAGTGACTGTACACTCTTTACTAGTTCCATGACCATACAATCTCGTTTCTCTGCATTTATTCATATCGGTATATTCTCATTGTTATTTATAATATCACGTAATCCCATTCCTGCATCTAGGTAGCTCTAGTATCAAATGTAGCATCAGAAGGTTTTGTAGAACTTATGGATAGTGAAACCCTCGTTACAGCCCATAAACTCTACCTAAATTCCGGTTAATATCTACCCACAATGATATTGCTCAGATGTCCAGCATATGCCCTTTTAGGTATACCCAGCTTTATTATCCGCCCGTATAAATACTATTCAAGTGAGGATATTAACAGGTATAAGGTGATTTTTTATTTTTTTTTTATTTTTATTATATTATTAATCGCTTGCCGCCCTGGTATAAGGTGATTAAGAAATTACAAAAGGATATAATTAGTACAGCTGGAATGATGGCAAGAGTATATAAGAAAGTGGAAGAATTGAAGGCTGAGGGTAATGATGAAGAGTAGACATAGCTATCGCTATCTATAGAGTGCTTGCAATTTAAAAAACAGAAAGGGTGGGGAATAGAGCCGCAGTCAGTAGGTACTGTAGTAGCCGATGATTATAACCTTTAGCAGGTGCCCCTTTATCACCCCGCCATACTATACCAGTCCAGCATATTCTCATTTTGCCCCATCTCACACCATCGAGAGTAATCTGGCATACCTGTAAAATTGTAAATTGAGCGCATTTTGGCATATCTCGCACCATCAAAGCAGGTCTTGTTGTATCTGTCAAATTAAGTCATACCGCCTCACTTTGCACCATAGAAAGGAGCCAGCCTTAACTGTGAATTGAGCTCATTTTACTATGTTCCATGCTGCCAGGTGGGTCCTGCCGTACCTGTCAAATTTGGCTCATTCTGCTGTTCTTACATTGTGGAAAGAGTCCGGTGATACTTGTCAACTTGAGCTCATTCTTCCTCATCTCACGCCATCAAAAGGAAGCTGTTATATCTTGTTAAATTGAGCTCATTCTGCCTCATCTCATACCATCGAGAGGGACTGCCATTCCTATTGAATTCAGCTCATTCTGCTGCATCTTACATTATTGAGGAGCTGTCATGCCTGTCAAATTCTGCTCGCCCTGCTCTATCTCATGTTGGCAAGAGAGATCTACCAATCCCTGTCAAATTCGGCTTATTCTGCTGCATCTCCCAGGCTGAAATAGACCTGCCATATCTGTCAAATTCGACTCTCGTTCTGCTGCATCTTGTGCTATCGAATAACTATCAAATTGTGCTCATTCTACTCTATCTCATAATGGGAAAGAGTCCTATTATACCTGTCAAATTTGGCTTACTCTGCTACTCTCCTGTGGAAAGGTGCTACTATACCTATCAAATTGAGTTCATTTACTACATCTCACGCTGGTAAGAGAAGTGTGCCATACTTATGAAATTTGGCTCATTCTTTTGTATCTCGTGCCATAGAAGAGTCTTGCCATACCTATATACTTGTTAAAGTTAGTTTATTCTACTGTATCTTGTATTGTCAAGGGAGACTTACACACCGGTGCAATTGAGTTCATTTTGCTGCATCTCGTGCTATCAAGAGAGACCTACTCTTTTTTTTTTTTTTTTTTTTTTTTTTAATTTCACGTAACTCCGCTTGCAGCTTCGCCATGGCAGGGCAAGAGAGACCTACTATACCTGTCAAATTCAGCTCATTCTGCTGCTCTTACGCTATGGAAAGAGTCCTGTAATACTTGTCAACTTGAGCTCATTCGGCCACATCTTGCGCCATTGAGAGAAAGCTGTCATACCTGTTAAATTGAGCTTATTCTGCCTCATTTTTCCCTGTCAAGGTCATATCTGTCAACTTGACCACATCTTACGCCATTGAGGGAGACTGTTATACCTATTAAATTCGGCTTCATTCTGCTGCATCTCACACCATTGAGGAGCTATCATACCTGTAAAGTGCCTGTAAAATTCGGCTCATTTTGCTTCTTGAGGTAATATAGACCTACCATACCTATCACATTTGACTTTCTGCTGCATGTCGCACTATTGAGGAGCTGCGTGCCTGTCAATTGAGGAGCTGTCTGCCTGTCAAAGTGCCTGTCAAATTCACTCATTTTGAGCATCTCGGGTAAATGGACCTCTACCTGTCAAATTTGCTCGTTTGCTGCATCTCGCAAATTGAGAGCTGTCATGCCTGTCAAATTGAGGAGCTGTCTGCCTGTCATTGAGGAGCTGTCGTGCCTGTCAAAGTGCCTATCAAATTCGGCTCATTTTGCTGCATCTCGCGGGTGAAATGGACCTACCATAACTGCTGTCAAATGACTCGTTC
>WHUZ01000244.1:0-19490 GCA_015179045.1 Kalaharituber pfeilii
ATGAGACTATCTTCCAAGGGCTCTAAGTAGGTATATATAACTATGCTAACTAAGATTTGTCACATAGGAGAAGGTAGTGGCTGTCATTTCTTGGCTGAATCTAAGTATATACTAACACTAAACTGCTAACTCTTGATATTGTCTGAATCAGACAAAACTTGTTCTCTGCTGTCTGATATATAGAACTTGAGTATAGGCTTATTTTATAGTAATTTCAAATATCTTCTCTTTAACTTATTACTTCCTACTTTCTATTACTCTAATAGCTTATTCTATTCAATCTAGACCTATGTATTATTCTTATCCTCGATAAGCTATAATAGTTGCTCAGCTTGCAAGTCAGAAAGTTGTATCTATCTCATTTTAACAAGCACTTTAAGTTTTCTGGGATGACTTTCTATAATATTTCTACCCTTCTTGATTATACTAATTAGGTAAGACTTTTATATTCTATGCTTGTCTCGAATGGTACTTCACATATAGAGGCCCATACTGATCTACTCTTCTTTGCCACTGCGCTGCTGAGTTTAGATTAGTTAATGTACTGGTTATTTGAGACCCTTCCTATAAGTATGCCCTTTCTTCTACTCTTATACTTATTCTTTATTGTATAGATATATCTTTTAGTAGTTGTACTTAATATTGATGAATTGGAAATTATAGAACTGTTACTAATTTATTATTATACTGATATTAATATATAATAAGCTAATAACAAAGAAATATGAGAACAAAGAATTGCTGCCTAAATTATATAGTAGTACTATATAAGTATATATTTAGTGGAAACTAGTATATTTTCATATACTTAGCAATAAAGAATAGATGTGAAAGTCCAAATTTATTATATCAGCTGTTCAAATTTTATTATGTTAGCTATCTAAATTGTCTGATTGCACTAACCCTCCCTATAGTTGAAGGATTGGTGCAACTAGACTACTATTTAAATACTTTCTTGCACAATGAATTTGGATATCCTATTATGAAATGTGGTCTGTCTTATATAGCCATTACCAGCAAAGTATATGAAAATATGCTAGTTTCTGCTGTATACTATATGATGTATGAATATGCATTTATCCTCTGTCCAAATACTTATTTTTCTATCTAGTATCATTATAAATACTAGAATACTAGGGGTAGCAGTAGAGGTATGGGCTAATACTTCAAGAGCAAATTCTGAACAGATTTTAGCTAGCTTAGGTTTAGCTATCTTATTGAACTATCTGTCCCATTGAACTGTCTTCTCTCCAGAGAGGGAGACAGGGACATACTGGCAGAACTGTTGGATAGGTATAGATGTATAGGGAATTTAATCCTTAATCTTCTTTTCTGTTTTTTTCTATCTATTTCTATAATACCTCACTATAATCTTACAGGCAGTATGCAAGCAATGATATATATAATAAAAAAAAAAAAAAAAAATTAAACTGTTTATGATAGCAGCAAGTATGGTCTTGATAGTAAATTATAATAGAGGAAAAATATAACTCAGAGAAGATAAAAAATGAAAGACCAAAAAATAGAAGACAAAAAATAGAAGACAAAAAAATCAGAGCTACAACTATAAGATACACTAAAAAATACAAGCAAAGGAAGTCACAAGACTAGTTGCACTAAAGGAGACTACTATATATTTTCCTAATTACTGTAATGCTTTGCCTACTGGCTACAGGTGTAACAAAGCTTAAGCCAGTTTACTTCCTACCTTTTCTTATCAAAGTTAAGATTTACATCATTATATCTATCACTCTACTCATCTTCCAAGTCTCCAGTACTATATACTCTTCATCTATAAGTGTATAGATAAGTATACTAATAATCATCCTTCCATATATTTGGTCTATAACAGGGAATCAGTTAGACTCATATACTAAGATATAGAAATGGAAAGGCAATTAGCTATGAGACTAACCTTTTTGACTATAGTATATTATACAGCTAATTGTTATAGTACTTGATAAATAGATAAGACTATTGATGATATTCTCCCAATAAAGTATACAAAATAAACTTATTATTTAGATCAAATACTTTCTGCGACATGGTTAGTATTGTATTGTTCAAGAGAACTGGAGTTCTACTAGTACAAAAGCCCTAGCAAACTTTCTCTTAACTCACTGAGTTATATTGTTCTGGTAAGTCTTCTCATATATAGTAGAAATATAAAATATTATAGACCTTATAATCTATAAGCTCTATGATATTAATAGTCTATGTGTTCTAATATTTTCATAACTTGAGCTTTATAAAAATATTGTTAATGACATACGATTCGTACCGCTCATCATAGTTACTGACTAAATTTTAGACCTAGTGATGGATGGGTTTCAAATTTGAAAGTTGAATATTCATTACCTCTATACTGAAGGTTGATTTTTAGAGCTGATCTTGAGGTTGTTGAGGGAGAAGCTTGCAATAGAGGTCAATGAGGATGCTATACAAAATTATTGATATAAGATGAGTCTCCTTTTATATTCACTCAAAGTATAATACCTTTACCTATACCCTCTAAACCTCTTCAAATATAAAGTATTGGTAAGCGTGAATCGATCTTTCTATCATTGTATCTAAATTTATATCTGTCTACTCCTGTCATGCTATTTGCACTGTTCCTGATTTTTTGTCTTACCAGCACTATACTCAAGTATTGATTATACTTATGCAGTTTTTTTTTTTGTTTTTTTTTTTATATATCAATACTTGCTTGCTACCTGATGGCTTATGTGCTTGCCATGCTCACACCTGTACTCGAGGACCTGTTATGTATATAAGTGAGTAGTATAAGCTAAGTTAGCTTAAGCTAGCCTGATATGAGCTGAAGCTCTTAAGACAGCTAGGATTATACTAGTGTTTCTTTTAATAGATTACTAAAAATGTTCAGCTAGTACAGGGTTTTATAAACTGTAAATACCTAATATGATAATAAATTGAGACTCAGAGGTTATTCTATGTACTAACAACCTCTATCATTATCAAAATTATATAGACCTATATTAAGACTTCAAAAGCTACTTCTACAATACACTCTCATACTACTGATCAGTCTTGCTATAGCAAACAGCTGCATATAAGAAGTGCTAGACCATCCTGGTTAATACGAGACAAAGCATATTAAGTATGATACTAGGGAGATAAAGATATGAGATAGCTACGCTTTGAAACCATTAATCCTGATACTACACTTCAACATTCTTATTTCTTATACTATATTAACAATTTATCAATTTAATAATCAATTCTATATTAATTTGTAATACCTTTCTTGCCAGCCTAAATGGCTAATATTCTATAGTTAAAGATTAGTATACCTCTAGAACTCTCATTATCATAGTTACTTGTATGAAAGATATATGATTTCATAGTAAAAAATCTTAGATAATGAGCACAAAATTTTATATATACATTATTCCAAGCCTTGGTAAGTTAAAAGCTATACAACAATTACATTCATATTACTTAACCATTTCTGGAAACTTATTATATGTATTACTTCCACTTTCTACAATTGAAGAAAATATAGTACTCATTTTTTAGAACTTGTGGTATCAACTAGTAATACTATAGAATTGAAGTGACAAATACTATTTAATATGATAGTTTCAATAAAGTAAAGTAAATCAGAGAGCTTTTCTGAAACATAGTATTGTGAATTCTTTACTACTTTCTTACCTCAACAAACTCGCTAATCAAACTAGTAGAAAAGATATCATTTCTAGAGCTTTTCCAATATTACAACCCTAAAGTTCAGAAAATCTAAGCTCATACTATACATAGAGATATTTTGAAACTCTATGATAAAACTCATAAAAGTGTTATTCAACTTTTATATATACATATAGAGTTATAAGGGTGCTTTAGTTTTACTATTGATACTTAGACTGCTATATCTGCTCCCTCCAAATAGATATTCTCCTTGATAAGTATTTCAATATAATACTATATCTAGCTAAAGCTGACAATCTACTACAGATAGGCAAAGTTCTTAACAAGTACCAAAACAGAATAGAATGTAAGACTATGAGTACTCTTATATGCTTAAAGTTCTGACTTAATATTGACGAGCTGAAGAAAACAGTAGAAAAACTTGCAACAGAAGTAAAGGTAGAAGAAATACTAAATTTAGTGAATAGTAGTGAGGAAGATGAAGCTGTAGAATAGTTTGGATTAGTTATCAATTAGATTATGTAATTAAGGCTTACTAGCTCAAGCCCACTTTCTATTTGATAAGCTTGGCTTGAGCCAAGCTTACGTATCTACTAGCTTACTCTATAGCTCAGGTCAAGCTAGCTCGTGCTGCTCACTACATGCCTGCCCATGTTCGAACTATATTGAACTCCCTATTACACTTACATAGTGCTCATATGCCTATCACATTACATAGGCTCTGTTAGAAGACACATTTGCTTCTCTTTAAATACCTAGATTCTCTTGCTATACTTAGTTCATTTTCTAATAAAGTATATATATAGTAGTTGAATAATAACTATAAAACCTACTTTAAGTTTAGTCAATTGACCTTGTAAAGTTGTACCATTAGTCATCTTTACAGTTCATTTACATATTTTCCTTCTATAAACTCTTTTCTACTAGTATATAAACATATCCTATTTCATAATATCTACATCTAATTTAATTGTTTATATATATGTTTGACTAACTGTATATATGTAGATGCAACAAATATCTACAGAGTTCTAGGTATAGTAGCAAATGACTACTTGGGCTACTGAACTTAAAGCCAAAACTAAGAGATTTTTTAACTCAACTTGGGATTCAATATAGCATACATTAGCAGTATAGAAGGCTTTTATACAGGAAGTATATACGACCACAAAAAAACCTCTGATAGTTTACAATAGCTGTCATACAGCATTGACATATCCAAGTTTTTATAACTTAAGAATAACTCAAATAAAGAGTCACCTTAAATTAAAGTCTTGCTCTTCAAAATCTAATTACTTAACTCAAGCTAGCATTAATAAGCTACTGGTATATACTAATTCTCCACAATAAGGTGCTTTTATATATATCAAAGCTAATGCTACTAAGATAATGCCTAAGTTACGCACTGATCATATAGAGCCATTCATATAAGAAGCTTGGAAATAACAACTACTTAGGATAACACTCGCATATAATATCCTATTCTATGCAGTTGAGAATCCAAAATTTTGTAAGTTGCTTTTAATGCTTCAGCCTAAGGTTGCAATACTATATAATACATCTATTCATAACAAGTAAGTATAGTGAAATTTTTTAGTAATTTACATTAGAAGCTTAAATATTAGTACTAGAGTAAAACTACATACAGTGGATATAATCAGATCTCTCTATTATAAGCTAAGCATTAACAGTATATAAATTAGTCTAGTTTATAATAGTTGAACATGCAATACAAATTATCTAGCCTTTTTGGATGTAGTCAATTTCTATATTAACTATAATTGGACACTTCACGAATGCCTTTTGAGATTCAAAGAATTAATAGAAGCATATATGGGAGTAAACCTAGCAGAGGCTCTGTTAAAGATAATAAATACTTGTAAGATATAGGATTATATATTTACTATAACAATAGATAATGATGTATCTAATAACCAAATAATGATAATAAATCTAAATATTTTACATATTGATTCTGAGTAGATTACTATATAGTATTTTGCTCACATTATTAATCTATATGTCTAAGTATTTATCAACTCTTTAAAAGCAAATACTAAGTTTGATATACTGCAAACTCAGTTTAATAATAACTCTACTTTTCCAAAACTTGATGCTATGTAACCAGGGTTCTCCCATACTCTTTATAAAGTAAAAATACTTTCCACTTTATTTTATACTTACTTTTTATGTCTGTTCTCTAAAACCTTTGCTACTTCTCTGTTGCAACATCCCTATTTGTCATACTGTAGGCTTCTTGCTATATTACTTATATCAATGGTTAGATCTATATACTTGTTATTATAATTAGTACAAGTCTAATATACCTTTACCAATTTAAATAATTACAACCACCTCCAACATCTTGCTTTCTACAAGTCAGGTTGATACAGAATATACATACGTAATGGAAGTCTACTCTACTGATACTAATTTATACTATTCAGATGAAGAAAATTATTGATGAGTAAGTATACTTACTAGCATATAGACACTATGTAGTTCTCATTGCAATGTTAAATAAATAAATGCAAATTCAATATTGTATCGTAATTCTAGGGCCATTTCACTTATATATAGATAAAGTATCCTTAAGTAAAACAGTGACTATCTATAATGCATTTCCAATATATAATGATCTATTTAACCATATTGATGATCAATTATAGCAATTAGACAGGGCTCAAGCTGTATAGAAATAGAACTTTTATCTGGCTCTGAAAAGTATGTAAGCTATTCTTCAGAAATACTACCAAACTACCAAGATATAGGCATCAATATACAGTCTTTTATGCATACTTGATCCTTCTCAAAAACTTACCCTGTATGAATGTTAGGACAAACAAAATAATGCAGATTCCCCCTTCAGTGGTAAATTAACATACTGGGTAGATTATTATAAAGCTAAGTTTTTTCAATACTTTAATACTTATTACACTAAGTATTCTTCCACATGCATTATTTCCGCCCCTACTACTCCTACTACTGCTACTTCTGCCTCTATACCTGTTCTAAAAGAGCACCTGTAAAGCTACATATGCCAATATCTAAGTAGATACTCCAGTAATACAGAAATGCTAGAAGCAATCTGATACTTGAACCTCCGGATAGTCAATTTAGAGCAATATGAAAATGATCCACTTAAGTAGTAGAAGGTACATAAGTAAGAATATCTAGTACTTTTATTGATGGCTAAGAAATTCTTAGCTATTCTAATAACTGCTATTGCAGTTGAACAAGTATTTAGTATAGTAAGAGATTGTTACGGATTGCAACCGACCGTTTGCAAACCATTGCACCAAAAGGTAAAACTACCGGTACCACCCGGTAGTGCGGTCGGTATATATAGAAGTATCCGTATGGGCTGGTCAGCAACTCGCTTACGTTTGCGCACGTAGTCAAGGATCTTGGCTCCCTTAGACGTCTACATGTACTAGTAATCAGCTTCCCTCTACCGCCATGGCACGCCAAGCCGTGACATTACTCCCCCGCAAGCAGAGTACGTCCCGGACTCTCTATATATTAACCCCCAGTCACCCGTTACCGCCTTAGGGCTTCAATTTCATGTGCCACCACCACACTACTTTATAACCAGTGACCGGCATGTGACTGTAAGCTGCTTATCAAATTCAAAGGTCACCTGCAGTATCTGACGTTCGCTACAGGCAAGGTTTGAACCGGCGACCCGACCGGTAGTACTGTTACAGATTGCAACCGACCGTTTGCAAACCGTTGCACCAAAAGGTAGAACTACTGGTACCACCCGGTAGTGCGGTCGGTATATATAGAAGTATCCGTATAGGCTGGTCAGCGACTCGCTTACGTTTGCGCACGTGGTCAAGGATCTTGGCTCCCTTAGACGTCCACACATACTAGTAATCAGCTTCCCTCTGCCGCCATGGCATGCCAAGCCATGACAGAGATATTATTCCTTATTATTATAATCAACTAAAAGATGAAATGATTTGCCATATTATACTTATCAAATATCACAATGAGTCAATCTAAAATACTAAACTTACAGCTAAAATTGCAGAAACTTGCTTAGAACATATAAATGACCCTTCTATGAGTCAGGAAGAAGAGATAGTTAATGTTGAGCCCAATGATAATATAGATATAAATAGAGACAGAGATTGGAGGAAATTTCAGATAGGAGCTATACTTTTACAAATAGAAAATGAGAGAGACTTAGAGTATGAGGCATTAATTGCTAGTCTTAGTCAATCAGTTGATATATCTGATAATACTTTGAATTATAAATTGAGGTCAAGAATTATAGGAAAGCAGTATTGGGTTCTAGAAAGGGGTAGTAATAAGCGATAATTAGAACAGACCTAGAGATTATAGTTAGGGGTCTTTTCAGACATACTATTTTACTTGTCTTTTTTTCTTTTTGTTTTCACCTTCATATATATGCTTCTATGAATTTTTCTATATTTCTTTTTTAGTTCCTCATTATCATTATTATTAACCATCATTTGATTTCTTATTATTGGTATATATAGTTTATTCTATTTATAATAGTTATAATTGGATATTTTGTGAGTACTTATTAGCAGAGTCTGCTCTATTTGATACAGAGAACTTCTCTATATAGTAAGTAGATTAACTATCTGGTATGTATATGAATATATTATGGGTTAATACAGTAAGAGTCTATTATTGAATACCTAGCCTTAGCATGTTATGCATTAGCTTGTTATTTCAGGACTAGTTATACCAGAGTAGGTATATGAATATGTACTAGTAAGCTCTCATTCTGAATTTTATATCTGGCTAAGATTAGTCAGCTTAGTAGAAGCTTATATAAGCTTTTTATTTGTTGCTATTATGATGTATTCTGTACTAGACAATACTTGGCCTCCTTATAATCTCTGTTCTACCTGCTGCACCCTAGGTCTGGAATACTATGCTCAGTATCTCAACTATAATTACCTTCTCTATAGTACCTCTACCCTCCCATTGTACATGCCTTTGCCTAATGATCTACATTGTACTAGATGTTACTTGCCTTTCTGTATAGTAAGAGGACTACAAAAAACTAGAATCTAGACTTGTTATAACAACATTTGCTTTTTTACAGCATAATGCTGGCAGAGGTTAGTGCTACTTCATAAATTTTGGCAGATCATTATATGAAGGTATTTCAAGCAATATTTTTTTTACCTCACTATTTTTTTTTTTTTTTTTTTTAAAATCATATAACCCCGCTTGTAGCATGTGGCCATGGCAGGATCCCTGGGCAAGCTCTCATAGCCCAGAAACAGGCTAAACTAACTCTCTGTATACATAGCCCCTATACACTATCACTCCTGCTCTCTTAGCTTCTAGAACTTGACTCTGTGCTCTCCTACCTTTTAGAACTTAACTCCAGTGAAGAAATTCTCTAAAATGTTATACTTTTCCCCATTCTCTGTCTTTCTTTTTCTATATTACTTTACCTCTCAAAATCTTCTGAGTAGTTCTCCTAACTTCTGCATCAGAAAGTGAGATACTCCCCCATTTGTCTCTTCCTATACCTGTACCTATCCAATTCTATCACCTCTAGCTTCTTCAACTACCTAGTACATCTTCCTTGCTCCAGTTGCAATATAGTAAAGTTTGATATTACTATCCTACTCCACTCTATGATCTTTCCTCTTTCAAAGCCCTCTACTTTTCTCTTCTCCTTCCTTTATACCTTTATCCTCTGGTGTATTCTACTTCTAGTGGCTATCTTCTTTCTTTGCATTACCATCCCCTTCTTTGCCTACTCATCTGCTTTCTCAGTATCTGCAATTCTGATATAAGCTTTTAACAATCCTAGTTTTGCATTTCCTCCCTTTTTCTTTCTCCTTGCTACTGCATTCACTACCCTTCTCATATCCTCCATCTTTCCCTTTCTGTTATAGCTAAGATAGAAACTTGCCTACCACTATAGCAAGGGGCAAGGGTTCCACTACTAATTAGCTATCACAGCTAAAGGTGAAGACTTACCTGCCAAGAGAAAAATGCTAATCCTATAATCAAATATAAGACCAATACTAATTAACTAAACTGATCACCTGTTAGGCTTAGCTGTTGATTCTCACATTATTTAGATAGGGCAGTACTATAAAAGAGTGTATCATCTGGAATGTAGCTTAATATATATACTTAAGTTATAGAAGCTTTATTTTTATACACACATGTATTAGTACATTTATTATCTTTATCCCATACTATTTTTGCATATTTTCATTATGTGTACCTATTACTACTGGTATTGGTATTGATAAGAAATCACCACATTGTCAGCCAATTATTTATTTATAGATCTCTTATATATGGCTGCACTGAAGTCTATATAAGTACCAGCTAGTAATAGTATAGTTAAAAGAATTAAGATACTAGTAGTATCCTGAGTCCTTTATAACTCTAAACCTATCATTCCATCATTATACTCATAAATCATTCCACTCTGCTGCATGCTACCTGCTAAGTAGCTGCCTTTCTGGTTTGCCATATTTATACTTCTAGGACGATACTGGCACTACTATTTTCCCCATCATAGCTATAATATCTGGTCCCTATTATGAGTGTAAGGGCTTAGCTCTAGTAAGTACTAAAAGATACCAGATGTTATAGCTACAGTAGGGAAAAGAGTGATGCTGGCATTATCCTGGAAGTGTCAATATGGCAGGTCAGAATGGCAGCTACTCAGTAGGGAGTATGCAGCAGAGCAGAGTAATTCACAGGTATAATGATGGAATAATAAGTTCAGAGTTATAGAAAAACTGACAGAATACTACTAGTATCTTAATTCTTCTAACTATGCTATTGCTAGCTAGCGCTTATATAGACTTCAGTACAGCTATACATGAGGGGTCAATAAATGAATAATTGGCTAGCAATGCGGCAATTCCTTATCAATACCAATATCAGTGGTAATAGGCATATATAATGAAAATATATAAAAGTAGTATAGAACAAAGATAATGAATGTACTAATGGATGTATATATATAAATAAAGCTTTCATAACTTGAGTGTATGCATCAAGCTACATTCTAAATGATACACCCTTCCATAGTACTGCCCTATCTAAATAATGCGAGAATTAACAGCCAAGCCTATTATGGGGTACGTTGAGAGTAAGCCGTTTACTAAATAACTAAGTGCACCGCGAAATATAATTAAATATAAGTCATAGAAAATAAGATAGTTAAGGTAGTAAGAAAGCTTTATATTTGGTAGAGTTGAGTTCCAGGTCCTTGCCCTTCTAACTCCAGAGGGTCAGGCTTCTATTTATACAAAATGTAGTTATTAATAAATTCAGCTTGAACGGATTCTGGGGATCAAGCCAGACCCTGAAAAATGCCAAGTGACAGCCTTTCTTTTTGACCAACTCTTACAATAAATTTTAGTACAACAAATACAAGAACTTGAAACCTCTAATGCAAGCCTCTATCTAAAAATACCATCATAACTTCAATCCCTATGCAAAGATTGATGAGATAAGAAAATAAGAAAAGGTTATTATACAATAAATCATACAATAGGAGCTACTGGAAGAGTTAGTAACCAAGATTGCTAATCTTAGTAGTTACTTACTTCTTAACCAAAGAAGTTCCACTACCACAGACCTGACTAGTATCAGGTTAGCTAAACTTTCAACTGGTAGACTTTATAGTTAGTAGTACCTTTTGATGACACTTAAACAAGACAGTATTATAGTATGAGAATAGTTATACCTGTAACAGTACTCTCCTTCTTAGAGTACACGTCCCAAGTGTCTATTAGCTATTATTCTTTAATTTCTTAAAAGAATATAAGCTATACAGCTTAGCATCAGTAGATCTCTTACCTTGACCTTAGCAACTTATTTTGCCATGATCGTACTCAAAGTAATATTCCGTAATGTCCTGACTATAGGCTACGCCTCTAATTAGTCTTTAATGTTGAAGGTAGTTGATAAGAGCTTTACCTATTTATCATAAGACATGCTACTATATTTATAGTGTCTTGACCCCTTGAATACTTTTCTATTTGACACCTTAGTGTATATCTAGGATAAGTGTTAATACTTTATAAACTTAAGTTCATAGGTTAGGTCCATGCTGTACCTTTATCACAGATATATCTACACTCTAGGTTGGTAACTTGACTGCATTTCTAACTTCTTTTTCTCTTTGTTCCTCGTTGCCCTAATTCGGCTTGTTTTTCTTTATTAGAGTATCATTCGTGCAATTCTTTAAATGCATCTACCAATGATTCATCATCCATTAATAGTTTGCCTAGGCTTTCCCATATTGCCTCCTCGGGCCCATAACCTTCTCACTACACCAGGTACTCTAGTGTCTTCTTGGTACTATTGTATTGTACATCGGTGATGGAGGCTATGAAGTATTCTTTCTCACCTTCTTGCATTAGTAGGGATGGTTGGTCAGGTAGAGGGTTGAGAGTGGATGTTTTGAATGGTTTGAGCAGTGAAACGTGAAAGACAGGGTGTATCTTCAAGTTGTATGGTAACTTAAGCTTGAAAGAATGTTTGCCTATTACTTTCTTGATAGTGAAAGGTCCAATCAACTTAGTATCGAGTTTCTTGGAAGGTCTTTTTGTTGAGATATTTTTGGCCTTGAGCATGACTTTAGTCTCCTTCCTTGAAATCAGATTATCGAGTGTGATGTTGGTCGTACCACTTAGCTGCTCGTTCAATTGATTTATTCAGTTCCTTGCGAATCCATTCCCATTCTTCTATGAGTTCTCCAAGGTACATTGAGAGCTTCTTCCTTATTGATGGTATCAACAAGGGAGTGAAAGCCATAGTTGGCAAAGAAAGATGAGGTCTTAGTGGAGCTTTGTTGTATGTTATTGTATGTAAACTCTGCGAGGGGTAAGAGTTGGTTCCAATTGTTCTGATGGTAGGTGACATAGTTACAGAAGTACCCTTCGAGGGTTTGGTTGACTCTTTCAGTTTGTCTATTGGTTTTCGAGTATGCAGTTGTACTCATGTTTAAGTTAACTTTGAGTTTCTTCATGAGTTCCTTACCAGAAGTTCGAAGTAAACTTCGGATGCTCGGTCCGATATGATAGTTTTTGGTAAGTCATGAAGTTACCATATTTCTCGAAGGAAGGTAGTTGCTAATTGTTCCGTGGATTGTTCTGCTAGAGAGATGAAGTGAGCATCTTAGTGAACCTATCTACTACTACCCATATTTGTGTGAAGCCATCTGAAGGAGGGAGTTCAGTAATGAAGTCTATACTGATAGAGGACTATGGTTGGTATGGTATCTCATATGGGTGAAGAAGGCCATATTTCTTATATCTTTGTGCCTTATTCCTTTGGCATTCCAAGCATGCGCCGATGTATTCCATGATGTCGTTGTGAGCATTAGGCCAATAGAAGTCCTGCCAATAAGTTTTATGGTTTTTTCGATTCGAGGTGGCCGGTAAGGGGATGATCATGTTTTGCTTGAAGTATTTCTTGTCTAAGGGCCGTTGGCATTACAAATCGGTTGTTGTATAGGACTAGTTCATTACAGATACTGAATCATTTGTCGATGTTATCGTTCTTCTGCTGGATGTGTTCCTTAAGTTGAGTATACTATTTGTCCTTTTTCCCTTCTTCGATTAGCTTGCTCCTCCATTCATCAGTTAGTACTACTACTTTCAGAGCTTTTATCATTCTTACAGTCAAAATTTCTTTCTCTTCCTGCCATGTTCCTTCTTCCCAAAACTTAGTTTCTTGCTGATCTTGCTGTCCACTCCCCTTCTTAAGGGCGTGGTCACTACGTCTGAATAAAGCATCTACTTTGGCATTCACTTTTCCTTTTCAGTAAATGATTGTATAGTCGAATGGGGCAAGTTTTTCTGCCTATCATGCTTGACAGTGAGATAGCTTCTTAATCGTATTGAAGATCCAGAGGTTGTTATGGTCTGTGTAGACTTTGATGCTATGCTTAGTACCTTCACAGTATTCTCTCCAGGTATCTGTTATACATTCCACCACAGCCAGCATCTTCTTGTCAAAGATGTCATAGTTAATTTCGGCTGGGGTGAACTTCCGGGAATGGAACGTAACTGGGTGTAGTTTGCCGTCTTCTTGCTTCTGACTTAGGATCCCTCCAAGTGTGAAGTCGCTTGCATCCATTTCTAGTATGATTTCATGTTCTGGGTGGTAGTGTGCTAGAATCAGAGCAGTTGTGAAAGCTTCTTTGAGTTGCTGAAAAGCTTCCTCTTACGGAGGTCCCCAGACTAGCTTTGCCTCTTTATTGAGTAGTCGAGTTAGAGGTAAGCATATCTTACTGTAGTCCTTAATGAAGCATCAGTAGAAGTTAGCAAACCCTAGGAAGGATTGTATATCTGTCTTCAGATTAGAGTGTTCATTGGTACTAGGGGTCTTCCAATCAAGAATAGCCTAGATTTTGTCTGTAGACATTGAGATTCCTTTCCCCGAGATGTGATAACCAAAAATTCAACTTCCTCCATACACCATTCGCATTTTTCCTCTTGTATAGCCAAACCATTTTCCTGTAGCCTGCGCAACACCTCTTCCAGGGTTGTATTATGTTCTTCTAGGGTTTCGGCATATATTAGTAGGTTGTCAATATATGCCAGTAAACCCTGATCGATCATGTCTTTGAAGATTTCATTTATGAACTCTGGAAGGTTGCTGGTGCATTGCAGAGTCCGAATGGCATAACTGTGTATTCGTAGTAGCCGTACCGAGTCCTAAAGGCTGTCTTCCACTCATCCCTTTAGCAATTCGTATCAAGTTGTATCCGTTCTTTAAGTCAAGAGTGGTGAAGTATTTGCCCTTGCGAAGTCGGTCTCAGAGTTCTGCCATTAGTGGAAGGGGGTAGCGGTTCTTAATGGTAATTTGGTTTAGGCCTCTATAGTCGACACACATATGGAGTTTGCCATTCTTCTTTGGACGAACAGAATGGGTGCACCTGCTAGGGATTGTAAGGGTTGGATCTTTCCTTCTTTTAACATCTGTTCGATGTATTCTTTAAGTATCTCCAACTCTTTCTTACTTAGTCGATAGATAGGTCCCCATAGAGGTTGTTGTCCTTCTTGTAGAGGTATACAGTAGTCATAAGATCAATGCGGGGGTAGTTTTGCTGCAGTCTCGGGGTCAAAAACCTTTGAGAATTTCTTCTTCCATGCTGCTAGCTCAAAGGTCACCTGCTCACCAGCTTCCATTTGGTAAATGCATACTTGGGTGTTTTTCGTCCTACAATATGCATATACCCACCAAAAAACACTTGCCCTGCTTGCCATTCTTCAGTCATGTAAAGTTCCTCTGCTTCATAAAGTTCAAAGCACCTAGCCTTAATGTGTTCCAAGTATTTGGCGTGATTTAGTTCAACATAGTCCAAGTCCCAATCAATGCATGGCTGGTGACTAGCCATCTACATCATTGACAAGAGTGCATTATAGTCCTTTCCTCCATCAACCATGTTGAAGTCGATGAGTTCTTTATAAACTTTATCGGTATCATCGATAAGGGTCATTTGGAGCTTTGAGGTATACTCTGTCCTAGTGTTTAGTAAAGGTATACCACCGGCTCCTCTGAACTTGATGGGGAATTTTCTTTTGATGTATAGGATTGGTACTTTGTTGGAAAGCATTGACATTTCTGCTCCTGGGTCGATACATACTCTAATTATTACTAATTTTAAGATACTATTTTTCTTCCATTTTAGCTCAGCTTTGCAAATAATTAATTTCTTTGCTAGAGGTCCTTCGAGGATTGGAGGAGGAGTGAGGCCAACTGGGGAGGAGGAGGGGCAGACACTTCGTTGGCTAAGATCTGCCTTTCTAGTTTTCTGACTCAGATTCATCGAGCGTGATGATACGTGACACTAGGTTGCAAGCCTGTATCCCAGCTGAGTCTCCTTTGTTTTCTTGTTTAATCTTCCTTACCTCCTTCTTGTCCTCCTTCTTGTTATCATCTCTCTTCCTCTTATTACCGACTGATTAGTTGGCTAGGTCGTCTTCCACTCCTTCATGATTTCTATAGCTATGTATTTACTGAAAGTGTGCCTTTTCTTCCACAGCGAGAGCATTTCCCATCAGCCTTCTATTTGGCACTGAGTTCCTTGGAGGAGCCGGGGAGGTATGGGCTGGGCTTAGAGGTCATAGTTTCCATACTGTCCTTCTTCTTCTCTGAAGATTGTTTCCTCTTTTGAATGGCCACTAGGTTTGTTACTACAACTGTAACCCACAACTTGTGTTGTTCGCTTATCCATATGCCAACCACTACTATGCATTTGCACCAGTTATCAAGCGATTCATTAGGTACTCCTGGCTGCATGAGGAAGAATTGGGCAATGTTTCTTTTCAACCCTTTGACCATCTTGTCCTTAAACATTTTATCATCGTAATTGGTGAGGTGGTTCATTTTCTTCATAGCATTGATATAGTCTATGATTTTGCCCTTCTGCGTATAGGTGTCGAGTTTATCTTGCATTTGCTGCTCTTGCATATGGATTCCCATTCTCTCTGCCAAATTGTCCATCCATTTCTCCAATGTGGTATCTCTCCAAGCCCCCGAACTCATGTACATATGTTTGTTTTGGCTATGCCATTTTGCCGCCTCCTTGGTTAGAGATCGGGATGTATACAGAATTTTGGTATCTTCTTCAGCAAAGATTTGGTGGTGCTCTTGGAGGTATACTAAGTCCATTACTTTAGACTTCTATACTTGTAGTCTGTCCAGGTTGCTATCTCAAGTTCTTAGAGTTAGGAGGCAGGTGAATGGGATGTACTAGCCAGTGGGTTTGAGTTTAGGTGAATCTCATTGTCTGGTTTCATGCCTGGCTTTCTTTCTTAGAGAAGGAGATGGTGCTAGTCGGATGGAGAGGATGGTGGTCATGGTTCATGCCGGAGATGGTGTTCTAGTTGGCGGTTGAGATAGAGGGAGTGCGACCTCAAGAGCTGCTACTTTATTTTGTAGTTCCTTGTTCTGGTTCTTGAGGAAGGTAATTTCTGCTTTCAAGACTGTTATCTGTCCTTGACCAGCTCTAATAATGCCTTCTTGGGCTGTGATTTTTTCTTCCAGCCCTCTTTTCTCTGTCTTTTCTTTGTCAAGAAGAATTTTAGTATCCTGTAATTGAGACTCCAAGGCTGCGACCATTAATCTTTTCTCATCTAGGGACTTGATAATAGTAGCATTCACATCCTTGATATACTCCCTTTCTAGGTTCTGAATCTTCTTCTTTTTTTCCGCTTCCCACTTAAGTTTAGTAGCCTCCATTTCGAGTCGGTAATTCTCTACTACTGCTAGGACTGTTGCCTCATGTCCAGCTTTTTTCTTGGTTAACTGTTCTCGAAGCTTGGTTTCCCAAGCTTGGGCATCAGCTTGGATTTATGCTTTGTAGCATTACTTGTACTTGTTAGTATCGGCTCTGAGTTGATTCTGAAGGTCGATGAACTTGCTGTTTGATGAATTCAACTTCTAGTTCCTCTTTTCGGTCTATATCCATTTCCACTGGTAATAATTTCGAGAAAGGACGAACTATCTTCATTCGAGCTTTCTCGATTTCTTCGGCTATAGTTTCTCTAAGCTGTGAACTTATATTCCAAGCCCATGTGTTAAACTGGGAAATTAGTGCATTAACATGGCCTGGGTCTACTGCCTGTAGGATGGTGAGTAGGAGAGTGATCTTCTCTTATCTTTAAAGAACTAGTAGGTCTAATTGCTTTTGTTGGACTTTAATCCAATCTAGTTCTCTAGCATCCTCAATGTGCATTTGATGCGTATAGGATTTAGTTTGCGGTCGAAGTCCTGGCCTCGGTGTGGTAGTGAGAGCTGACTGTGCAGCTTCAGTGCTGAGTGAAGAGTCCACTTCATTTTTGAATCTCTATAAGATTAGTTTGTTCCCAGCGGTCAAGAGTTTTGGGAGTTCAGCGAAGTCATGGGATGCTATTGTTAGTTATTTGTGAGCTTGTGGTGAAACAAGACCTAACAAATATAGTATTGTGGGATACATTGAGTGTAAGCTATTTACTAAATAACTAAGTATGCTATGAAATATAATTAAATATAAGTCATAGAAAATAAGGTAGTTAAGGTAGTAAGAAAGCTTTATATTTGTTAGGGTTGAGTTCCGGGTCCTTGCCCTTCTAACTCCGGAAGGTCAGGCTTCTATTTATACAAAATGTAGTTCTTTAAAGCTGTTAACAAATTCAGCTTGAATAGATTCTAGGGATCAAGCCAGACTCTGAAAAATACTAAGTGACAGCCTTTCTTTTTGACTAACTCTTACAATAAGTTTTAGAACAATAAATACGAGAACTTGAAACCTCTAATACAAGCCTCTATCTAAAAATACCATCATAACTCCAATCCCTATGCAAAGATTGATGATATAAGAAAATAAGAAAAGGTTATCATACAACGAATAGTATAACAGGAGCTACCGAAAGAGTTAGTAACCAAGATTGCTAATCTTAGTAGTTACTTACTTCTTAACTAAAGAAGTTCCACTACCATGGACCTAACTAGTATTGAGTTAGCTAAACTTCTGACTGGTAGGCTTTATAGTTGGTAGTACCTTTTGACGACACTTAAACAAGACAGTGTTATAGCATGAGAATAGTTATGCCTATAACAAAGCCTAATGAGTAATCACTCTAGTCAATCAGCATTAGTCTGATATTCAATTGCAGGGTTAGTGTTTTCCTCTTAGTAGATAAGTCTTTATCTTTAACTATAGCAGCTAATTAGTAGTGGAACCCTTGTCCCTTGCCATAGTGGTAGGCAAGTTTCCATTTTAGCTATAACATTACTCCCCTGTTTAAGGTACTTATTCCGAGTAACAATTACCAACAGAAAACTGAACTAATTAGGATTGTGAGTTTCATACTTTTGGCTATCGGCGTACCTCATATACGAGGTAATACATAAGCTGAACTATAGTTGCCTATAAATAATGATGAAGCTAGTATATCTTTCACTCATTATTAGTCAGCCATTAAAAACCTTCCCAAAGACAAAACCCAGTAGGAAAAAGTCTTTGTAAGAAAAAAGGTACTCATGTCAACAAATGATCCGAGTAGCATAGCTAATGCAGAATTCTCATTTGTGTGAGATACTCTGTCTCATGAGTATTAATACTTTATTGGACTATAGGGTCTTGAAGGCTTTCTCAGATGTTGATTATGGAACTCTTTAACAGATTCCAATAATTTACAAAGATTCTCAACTGTTTTCTCAAGTCTCGTCATCTTTGCTATAGTTTGGTCATGGAAGATTTAGAGATACTATTTGGAGTATATATTATACACTCTCTGCAATACCAGACATTGCACGTCAGAGACTCTGTTGGTCTAGAGGTAATTAAGCGGTACAGAGTTAGAGTTCTGTAATATCTTTTCGAAGGGCTGAGGCGAATTGTAGTCCACATTCAGAGATGATGTGATGGGGTAGAGCAAATTGCCTGAGAATGTCATTCAAGCATTAGCGACATCTCGAGTTGTCCAAGTATTTTTTGCTGGTATATAGTGTAGTGCTACATTTCGATAAACTAGTTTATAACAACTAAAATAGTATTAAAGCTTTGGTAGTTCTCTAAACAAAGTCCATAGTTATCTCCTCTCAGGCTTTGTACCAGTAGGCATTGGCATAAGTTTAGTTTGTCTCAGATGTCAGTCGGCTTTGGCCTTTAAGTAGGCTATATAACAGCAATATAATCAGCTACTCAGCTATCCCAGTAGAAGTTTCTGAGAAGAAGTCTGATGCAACCCTAGTATTATGCCATATTACTATCATGGTATCATCATTGTCACTCAAATATAGTTCAAATATCTAGCCCATCATTGTTCCTTACTCATTCATTATAGTTGACTCCAGAA